>JARHVA010008842.1:302500-411139 GCA_037957365.1 Torreya grandis
AACTATTTATATGATCAAGGAAAAGTATTGATTTTGGGCCTCTATTTATTCCATCCTAGTTATTGTAGCTATATCCCTTTTGTTCATTAATGTAGTCTAATATGATTTTATCACATCTAGATTGGTAGCATCCACTATGATCATTTATGTGGTTTATTTATATTTCTCAAGATACTAATATAATTCCTAACTTCTTCTTTTGTCATTTTCAATATAATAAAAAATATATATCAGAAGCACATCACACAAATACAAGTTTGGATTATGTTCTTGGTAATAAGGAAGAACATCATTATGTGTATATAATTCACATAATGGATTTTGATCCTTAGAAGTGGCACTAATAAATATTTAAGATAAGAAGTGATGCTCACTCAATAGTTTATGCATGTCACAATAGACTCTCATGAATTCAAATTTTAACCACTGCTCCTCAAGGTAGACATCATACACTCTTGCAGAAGGTATGTAATTCATTAGTTTCATTGTTAACTAACTCATATATTCTATCTTATTTTTTAGTTTTAAAAATTGTGATTATGGATATTTTAACTTATTATTTAAATATATTTTATAATAAATTAATTGATTATACTGATTGTATCATCAAATCTACATGGTCTATTTTTTGACATCCATTTTCATGAACAATTCTTATTGACGTAGATTTTTGGTTTGAGTAGAAGTTGTTGAAAAACTATTTTAGGTCTAATTCTCCATGTGATGTGTCTAGGTACAATTTATTATACCTTGAATGACATATATAGTTGTATGATGCCACAATACCATCACAAGGTTCCATAGTACTATATTGAGAATGTATCCTTCCTTTTAAATTTAGGGGTAAGCTCATTCCATCTGAATAAACAAACATTGTAGTTTTATTGAATTATTTATATTATCAAGGTCAAGTATTAATGTTTTACCTCTATTTGTTTCATCATAGTTCTTGTATTTACATGCTTTTTACTCATTAATGTAATCTAATTTATTTCTATCACATCTAGCCTAGTAGCTTCCCCTTTGATCATTAATGTAGTTTCTTTATCTTTCTCATATACTCATCTAATTCCTCACCTATTATTTTCCCATTGAAAAGATAAGAATATAAGATCTCAGAAGCACATCACAAAAACATAGTTTTGTATTCCATTATTGGCTATGAGGAACAACATAGTTGTGTATATATAATTCACATAATTAATTTTGATCGTTAGGATTTATACTATTATATATTTTAGAGAAGGAATGAATATCACTTAACAGTTTGGGCATGTCATAATATAATCCCATCATTGAAATTTTAACCACTGCTACTCAAGATAGATACCATACACTCTCACATGAGGTCTATAACTCATTAGTTTCACTATTAACTGGCTCATATATATTATATCCCATTTTTTAGTTTCAAAATTTGTGACTCCATATATTTGAAGTTATTATTTAAAGGTATTTTTCATCTCTTAATTGACTATACTGATTATGCCATTAAATCTACATTGTCTATATCTTAGCATCCTTTTTCATGAATAATTATTCCTAACTAAACTCTCTGGTTTGAGTGAAATTTTCTAAAAAAATATTTTAGGTTTAATTATCTATGGGATGCTACCAGGTAACATAAATTATAATTCTAATGACATATATAGTTGTCTGATGTCATAATACTGTAATAAGGTTTTGTTGTATACTATTATGTATAATACTCCATTAGAGAATCCCCATAAGCTTGTGTTACTAAATATTGAATAGAATGTGGATGTTCATATTATTTTTATCTTGCTTATAATGTGTATGTGTGCATTATATAAATGATTACAATATTATCAACTATCAAAAATCTTTATCTTTTATAGAATAGGATGAATTGATAAAATCATTAATGTATTATGTACAAATAGGTACAATCCCATTCTAATCAAAATATAAAATATCATCTCCATTTTATTATAATGCATTTCTAAGACCAAATATAATAATATAAATTTAATATCAAATAGACACATCTCATCCTAATGCATATAAATTTCAGATCTAATTCTCCATGGGATGATGTTAGGTACAATTTATTATACCATGAATGACATATTTATTTTTCTGATGTCATGGTATCATCACAAGATTTCATGATATACTATTATTTCTACTAATCCACTAAGGAATCCCCCAAACTTGTGTTACATAATATTTGTTATAATGTGAATTTTCATATTATTCTTATCTTGTTCAAAATGAGCACGTGCCCATTATACACAAGATTAGAATACTATCAACTTCCAAAAATACTTATCATGTGTATAATGGGATTAATTGATAACAATTTTAATGTCTTGTATACAAGTATGCACAAGCTCATTTTGATCAAGATATAAAATATCATCTCTATTTTATTATAATTAATTATTAAGACCAAATACTATAATACAATATTAACATCAAATAAACACATCACATCCTTGTATATATACATTTTAGGTCTAATTATCCATGGGATACCTCTAGGTACAATTAATTATACCAAAAAATACATATGTAGAAGTATGATGCCACGGTCTCATCAAAAGGTTCTATGGTATACTATTATGTTCATTAATCCAATGAATAATCCACCCAAGATTGTGTTACAAAATATTGGTTAAAATGTTGATGTTCATTTTATTCTTATCTTGTTTAGAATGGGCATGTGCCCATTCTACACAAGATTAGAAGACTATCAATTTTCATCCTCATACATAAACATTTAATATATAATGATGTCATAGTAATATCATAAGGTAACTTTGTGTTATATTATCATGTCCATATGACTATAAATATTAAGCCCACTTTTTTATTGACTTGGCATGCTGATTTGGCAAATAATATTTAATTTTTTTCACTCAACCCACGTTATTTATATGTTGAATATACTCACTATTACACTCAAAATTCACCATTATTTAGTATTTACATACTATCCCTAAGACCATGGATTATTAATAAATCACCATGTGACACAATCCCACTAACTTTCTTGCTAGGAGGATTAGTTGATTGTATGGCTACCCCCAGGGTATTGGAGTATTAGGATGTCACCATGTGGTGTGATTTCATTAACTCACTCACTGAGAGTGTGAGATGACTATAAGACAAACCCTATGGTAGCATAGTAGTAGGATTATCTATGTGGTGACATCTTACTAACATTCTCACTCAGAGGGTTATCTACTTGTATGGATCCACCTTAATCATTAGGTCCTTAGGATTATGCCATTTGACATGATCCCACTAATATAAATTCATGGGTATTTTCATAGTGCATGATGCTACCTAGGTGTTTGGGTCCCTCTATACATGTTTTACATGTGTATATACATTTTAGGTCTTATGATGTCATAGTGCCTTTGCAAGGTTTTACATTACACTATCATGTCTAATACTCCATCGAAGAATCTTGCCAAGATTGTGTTATAGAATATTGTTTATAAAGTGGATGTTAATATAATTCTTATCTTATTTAGAATGGGAATGTGCCCTTTCTAAACAATATTTGAATACTATCAACTGATAAAAATATTTATGTTCTATAGAATGGGATTAATTGATAAAATTATTAATATCTCGTGTAAAATCAGGATAAACCCCTTTCTAAACAAGACAAAAAAACATCACCTCTATTTAATTACAATGAATTTTTAAGACTAAATATAGTAATACAAATTTAATATCAAATAGACACATCTCATCCTTGTGCATATATATTTTGGGTCTAATTCTTTGTTAGATTTTTCTATATATAATTAATTATACCACAAATGACATATGTAGTTATTTGATCCTATAGTACAGTTAAAATGTTTCAGAGTTTACTATTATGTCTAGTACTGCATTAAAGAATCTACCCAGGCTTGTGTTACAACATATTTCCATTCTACACATGTCATGTTCATACATATACATTTTAGGTATAATTAGGCCATGGTACCATTGTAAGGTTATGTGTTATATTATCATGTCTATTAATCCACTAAAAAATCTCTCAAATCTTTTGTTATAAAATACTATTTAGAAAATGGATGTTCATATTATTATTATCTTGTTCAAAATGGGCATGTGCCCATTGTACATAAGATTAGAATACTATCAACTACCAATAATATTTATCTTGTGTAGAATCAGATTGATTGATAAAATTATTGTCTTTTGTAAAAGAAGGCATAATGCCATTTTGATTGAGATAAAAATATCATTTTTATTTTATTAGAATGCACTTTTAAGACCAAATACAATAATACAATTATAATATAAAAGATACACATCTCATTCATATATATATATATATATATAGACACACACACACACACACACAAATACATTTAAGGTCTAATTCCCTATGGGATGATGTTATGTATAATTGATTATATACAGAATGACATATGTAGTTGTTTGATGATGTAGTACCATCACAATGTTCTACATTATACTATTATGTGCAATAAACCATAGAGGAATCCCATCAATATTGTGTTACAACATGATCCCATTATACACATGTCATCCTAGTGCATATAAATTTCAATTCTAATGATGCCATGGTATGATATCAAGATTTTATGCTATACTATCATGTTCAACAATCCATTGAAGAATCCCCCCAAGCTTGTGTTATAAAATATTAGATAGAATATGATTGTTTATATTATTATTATCTTGTTCATAATTGGCATGTACCCATCCTACATAATATTGGAATACTATCAACTAACAAAAATATTCATCTTGTGTAAAATGAGATTAATTGATAAAATTATTAATATATTGTATAAAAGCAAAACAATTCCATTCTGATCAAGATAGAAAATATCATATCCATTTTATTAGAATACATTTCTAATACTAAATTTAATAATACAAATATAATATCAAATGTACACATCTCATCCTCATGAATATACATTTTAGGTCTAATTCTTTGTGGGATATCACTAAGTACAATTAATTATATTGTGAATAACATATGTAGCTATCTATTTTGCAGTACCATTGAAAAGTTTTGTGGTATACTATTATGTCAATTATCATTATTTTTATAGATTACATGGAATAAACACATCATTTTTTAAAATAAATTTCAAATATTCAATTATGAGTCTATCAACCTAAACATTAGAATAATATTGGATTCTTAATTGATGATGTGATTATCTTTTCAAGACATTTTGGCATGTTCCCATTCTACAATATCAAGGTAAGTCTATATTTATAACTTAATAATCTCATACTCTTGACTTGTGTGGAAGGCAGACATATCCATTTTTAAAAAGATAAAATATTGGATTCTTAATAAATAATATTATTAAAATACTATTAATATATTAGTATAATGGGACATAACATGCTCAATTATTACTTTATGCTCATAATATAGTTAATACATAATTTTTGTACAAAGGGCATACTAGAATCTTATTAATGTTAATTTTAATTTAATAATGTGGAGTCATGGGAACATTACCATCTCAAACATTCAAATACCATTAGATTCTTGATTGATAATATTTATAATATATTCCAAAACCTATGTATTATAGGCAACTATGCTCATTCTAAATAGGTTAAAAATAATTTAATCAATTAAGAATAAAAACTTCTTATGTGTAGTGGGCCTCTAATTATTAATAAATTATGATTTTAGAATCAATAAATATAAATCACTTGTTAGAAGGTATTAGTACTCATTCAGAGAGGAAAAGGTGTTATTATTAAAATCAAATCTATTTTAACTATAACTATTTTTCCATAAAAAATACTTTTGCATATAAACATAAATAAGAAGTTGAAAGGAATTTAAAATTATCATGGGGAGTATTTTGAAAAATATGTCATAGAAATGATTTTAAAATTTTATATTCAATGTTTTAGAGGAAAAAAAGTCATTTCAAAGTAGAAAAGGAGATTGTTTTTATAATAGTGTTTTTGTGATATTACAATGGTATAAAAATTACACAAGGACTATGTGGCATCTGATATTAATTAAATATATTGGAAATTACACAAGGACTTGGTATCATTTGATATTAATTATTTTTGCATGAAAATTACATCTGTAGATAGATAAGAGTCAATCCAAAATTGGAAAATAAAGGTGAAAGTAAAGAAGGGATCAACAAAGAGATTAATCAAGAAATAAATTTATGATTATTGTTTTTATGTAAAACTATATTTTCAGGTAGCGTAGTAAGATTACACAAGGAGATTATAAGGAGTTTACATAGGTATTTATCAATTTTATTTTGTATGTCACTATTATTCTCAATTTAAATTCTAAAAAGGAAACCAATGACTAAGTGAGTTTGATTATAATTGACATTTAAATTTGAAAATTTAATGACATTTATATGTTATAGATATATAGAATAAGATATAAGTAATTTTCAAAGAATAATAAATTAAAACCTGGTAGTATATGTTGTTTTTGCTTTTTATGCCAATAAAATTTGATGTTGTATTTCTTCTTATTTTTTCCAAGTTATTGAAGGAAGTTTTTTGATGTTATATTTCTTCCTATCTATGTTGTTTCACTATTATATTTTTCCTATGTTGTTTAGTACAGTTTATATAGGATTCCAAATGGATTTTGTATACATGAAACTTGACTATTTATATCTCTCTATATTACCAATAGAATCCATAATGGTTGTTTTTATCCCTAAAAATTGACTATTTCATGTATCTATACTATGTATAGGATCATAGATGGATGTGAGTATACATAAAACCCAACTATCTCTATTTTTGTGTTGTTGATAGGATCTAGGATGGTTGATGGTATCCTTGAATCCTTATTATCTCTATTTATCTATAGTATTGATAGGCTCCCACATGGATGATGGTATCCTTGAGGCCCAACTATCTCTATATATTTATAGTGTTGATGCTAGTATGCTCTCATTTGCCTCTCTTTCTTTTTATTGTATGGTTTCATTGATTTTTTGAGAATAAACTAAATAAGCAATCATGATTCATTCAATACTCAAAAATATATAATGCATCTGACTATGAACAAATTTAGCACAACATCTAAGCATAGAAATTTTAAAATTTGAAAAATACATGATGCATTAAATATTTCACCTATTTTCAAATTTGAAAAACATCTCAATATAAAATTTTGAGATACGTCTCGATTTGATAAATTTTAAGTGTATGAAATCTAGCATGGTATGTGTTTGATTTTTATTTTGATTATTAGTGTACGAGGGATTTTGAATATGTCATGATTTGAAAATATTAATTATTTGAGATGTGTTATATATTATTTTATTATTTTGAGTACAACTTACATAAAATAGTATTGAAATGTCCAAAAATATATTAAGGAGCATAGTATTATTATAAATGATACGCCTATAAATTAAACTAATTGTACAAATTATTTTAACACATACCATTAATATATTAATTAATTTTTTTCAAAAGAATAAAATTATGGGTATTTAAGCATTGCATTCTAGTAAAAGTGCCACATTTATTAGTGTTGAAATTAAAATAGACATACCCTTCATATGTGTACAATATTATTGGTATTAAAATAAGTTTGTAGCCTTTTAATAAAATACGTTAATGTGAAATATTATAAATTTCACTTCAAATCCAATCTTTCATTTAACCATTAAGTAAATAATGCTTCAAATCCCATCATGATTTGAAAGATTTAAAGAAAGTGAGCTTGATTTTATTTGAATGGTGAGATAATTTAAAGATAATGGTGATACCAATGATTTGTATTTATCATAAATTATGGGAACATTTTAACATTTGACAAGAACTATTTTCCTTTGAATAGATTTTTTTAAAAAATTATAAAAATTAATTATTGCGATTATTTAATAAATTTAAGGTCTAAAGTAAATTTGAGAAATAAATGTCAAATCATTTGAAGACTAGATATTATTTTAAATTAAATTTAAATTTACATATAATTAATATAACCCCTTCAACCTAAAAATTAATATGACATTTAAATAGGATTAAAATAAATAGTCTTATATATATATATATATAAATTTGAGAAATAAATGTCAAATCATTTGAAGACTAGATATTATTTTAAATTACATTTAAATTTACATATAATTAATATAACCCCTTCAACCTAAAAATTAATATGACATTTAAATAGGATTAAAATAAATAGTCTTATATATATACCATTTGTTTTTATGTGTTGTAATCAAGGAATAATAAGATAAGAATATCCATCATATATTTATCAGAAAAGGCTTTATAGGTGGCCCATTGCATAACATTATTTTTATAATATATATATATATATATATATATATATATATATATATATATATATATATATATATACATATTAGCTTATGTGGAATGCATTTAATTGATCATTATTAATGGGAAAAATTGATAATTTAAAGTAATTATATGAATGAGAACATTTTACATTCTAACCGAACGATAATATAAGATTTTAATAAGACTGTGAATGGAAACTATCCATTCTAAACTAGATAAGAATATTGATCCTATATATTTTTTATCATGCTCAATATGTATATTATATAAGTCTATTTATTTACAATTCATTATTAAAACTAAATATAATAATAAAAATTTAATAGCAATCGACACATATTATTCTCATGCATATACATTAATGGTCTAATTCTCTATGAGATCCTATAAATTACACAATAATAATGTGTCTTTCAATTCTTATTAATACACCATTAAATAAATTCAATATAAATTTAATATTATCAGACACATCTCATCTTCATGCATATACATTTCAGTTCTAATTCTTCATGGAATGCTGCTAGGTACAATAAATTATACCATAAAAGGTATATGTAGTTGTCTAATGTTTCAGTACCATTGTAAGGTTCCATGGTATACTATTATGTCTAGTACTCCACTAAAGAAACCCTCCAAGGTTATGTTATAGAAGATTGGTTAGAATATGTATATTCATACTATTACTATCTTGTTTAGAATGGGAATGTGCCCATTCTGCACAATATTATAATACTATAAACTATTGTCCTTGTGTATATACATTTTAGGTCTAATGATGTTGTAGTACCATCACAAGGTAACTTCATGTTATACTATAATATCTAGATAGTCATCAATTTAAAGTCCTAAAATTTTATGTTGACTTTCCATGATGATTTGGTCAATGATATTCACTTTTTTATACTCAATGAACATTATTTCCCCATGGAATTTCCTCATTATTCTACTCAGCCTTCACCATTGTCTAGTCTTGCCCTATTGTCCCCAAGATTGTAGATGAGTAGGATGTCTCCACATGGTGAAATCCTTATAACTTTCTTTATTTAAGGGATAACTAACTATATTACCACCCTAAGGGTAACATAGCAATGATATTTCACCATGTGGTGTAATCCCATTAACTTGATCACCTAGAGGGTGAGATAACTATATGACTACCCCTAGGGTAACAAAGTATCAGGATGTCACCACATGGGGACATCCTACTAACTTAATCTCTTGGATGGTTATGTACCTCTATGAATCCACATAGTTTTTTAGGTCCCTAGGATTATGCCATGTGTCAAAATCCTATTGACCTAGAGGTATGGATATTTTCATAAAGTACAACAATCCCTGGGTCACCTACTCCCCCTATACATGTCTTTCTCATACATATAAAATTTAGGTTTAATAATGACATGGTATCATCACAATTTTTCACATTATACTATCATGTCAAGTACTTTTGTCAACTATTTTTGGTCACCATGGGTAGATTGTGTCCAATTCAATTCAAGGATTTGTATCACTCATAGGTTCTCAATGTTCAATCAATATTTAGAAAATCAAATGAGTATGGGGTCAAGACCACATGAGTCTACAATTTTAAACATTTAAAGAAGTTCTTAAGTGTAGGATAGTATTTTAAACCTCCCTTTCAACCTTACTAGTGAACATAGAGAAACCTTGAGGCTTGCAGGGGTCAAGAATCAAAAGGACTTAGTCAATTTTTGAAGTTTCCTAGTGGCTCTCCATGCTAAAAATTCTCTAGGCTATAGGGCTAGTAGGATGCTTCCATGATTTTCAATCCTAGCATCTTGACATCTCAAAACCATCTATATGAGTTTACAACCTCTAGGATAGAGGGTTAACATGATCTTTCCACATGGCATAATTACACTACCCTACTAAATTGAAGATATTTATATATCCAAAATAGCATTTTAGAGTAGTGGGTAAGTGAGATGATTCAATGTAGAAAAATCATGCTTCATCATAGGTGGAATAGTTAGTACTACATTTGAAGCCTCAACCAAGAAATAGAAGAATGAGGAAGACCCACATGGAAATGGAATCCTTTGATCACACAATGACAAAATTACCTAGTAAATAGGATAACACCAACTAGAAATCAATAGAGCCAAACCAAGAGGGCCTAGGGAAAGGGTATGTAAATAAGAAGTTTCCACGTGGCATAACTAATAAATCTACAATGTATAAACTAAAGTATTTAGGGAGATGATAGATGGAGGCCATGGACTATGGCTGAGGCTCAATGGGTTAAATGGGTGGTATGAAAAATTAGCAAAGTAGGTAGTGAATAAATTGGAACCATGTCACTATAACACAAGTTAAAATTGAAGGCTCATTCAACTGTCAAGACTATCATAATCTAGATTTGAACAACTATAATGTATTGGATCAAAGATCATAATAGTGTGAGATAAAAAGACTTAGAGGGACATTCTAGTTGTCACAATAAATTGGATTAATCATAAATCTATAAAATTTAATACTAGTATAACTAATAACATTAAGGCATGAGGAAGATAGAATGACAAAATCATAACAAGAACATACATGACATAGAAGTGTGTTAAAGACAAGCATGGTGTGAAATTCTCCAAGGAGTAAAATTGAAATCAAAAGTATTGTAATTAGACCAAAATATTCCAAGGTAGTAATTCCATGAGATCGATAGCTACATTCCTACACATGAAACCTTTCAAATTGAGTTGTGGCCATTGAGATATTAAATATTAGTTATTGTACAAGCAATAAGAGAAGGGGATGAGATGTTAGATTTAAAATTGAGGATAATCATCACCATGTCTTGAGGATGTAGTTAGATTCCAAATTATCTTTGGCCATCCCCATCTAGTTTTTAGAGATAATATGTATCTTGATTTTTTATATTAAATTTGATTCTATCATCTATATTTTTTATTGTAATCAATGAACCATGGGCTTCCCATTTCCTATAAAATCCTAGGTCTTACATTGTAAAATGGTTGACATTTATAGGCAAAATAATTCTAGTAAAATTTTCCCTCCAAGAGCTCTTTACTGGTATAACAAAGCTCTATTTATTCAAGTTTGTAATATTTCCTTATACCTTGATATTAATTGAAACAAATTATTTTTATTCATACTATATATTATTTGTGCATTCATGGTGTTGACCCTTATCTATGGATATTCATCCCTATAATTTTTATCATCCCTTTGTACCTCTGCATGGAATTGAATGTCAATTTAGTTCTCATTTTATGTATACACAGGTATGTGTAGGCATTATTTTTGGACCATTTGTCATCCCTCCTAATGGTGAGTTGTGTTCCCTTACCTCCATGCAAAACACTTTTTTATGTGCCTAATTTAAAGTTTTATCATTCATTATATTATTATTATTGTGTCATTTTAAGTATGTGGAGTCCTCACTCTATTCTTGGTTCATCACCTTTTACATTCCATCGACCCTCTTACTTTTTTTTTAATCCCTTTTCACCTTATCAAGTTTAGGTTAATAATTAGTTGAATATTTCATTCTATACTTTGTAGGTCTATACATTAATCCTAAAATAGGTGAATCTATAATATAAGTAAGCTATCATTCTCTAGAGGTTCATCCTAAGGATCACAAGTGTGCCCCACCTTGGGGGATGATCCCATTGTATCACTAAACTAATTCTTCCTTTTTAGCTTATGCACCTTTCAAGTGATAATTTTTTTTTTCACACCTGGTAAGACCAAGTTCAAAGTTCAACTAAGAGATTGGTGATTCTCTCCATGCTTAAAGTGTTAAAGACACTTTATAGGGCACCTGGTTACTCCAAACATTCCTAGTTCTTAAAGATAAACCTTTCATCTATGTGCCAAGGTAGACAACATTATCTTCAATGGGCCATTAATTTTCATTTCATTGAGCTACCTATAATTTCTATAAGAAGAGGAGTTAGAGTATCCTTATCTCCTATTAGAAGGGCTAGTGATGTAGGTCAAAATTATCTTAGATCTTAGTCTACACCACCATTAGGTTGTTTTCATATGGATAGAGGAAGACTATTCCCCATCCCATTCATGGCTACTCTCATAAACTAACCTTTTCTTTTATTTAATGGGGGTGGTTGATTGATCATTCCCCAATATGATGATATTATTATAAATAATTTTAAGAGTATCCCATACTTTAATGGAGAAAATTATACTACATTGATAGATCATATACAAAATATTATAAATATTTGATCAGTCCACAATGTGAAAGAAGATAATATCATAGTACAACTCCTTACCTTTTATTTAAAATAGAAGGCAATCCAATGGTATAAAGGTTTGACATCAAATTATATTCAAAATTAGGATGAGTTGGGTGTGGCACTATGCATATAGTTTGAATAAAAGAGTGACCACATATCACTAATGTAATAAATCACAAACATCAAAATTTATCCACATGAGCAAATGGTTGACTTCAAATTTATATTCTAGAAGACTTGGGACCGAGTTATATTCTTGGTAAGGATAAATCCTAACACTACATTATTATATTTTTTTAGAGTGATAAACAATGATGTGACAACAATGATCCAATCTATGGGTAGAATAATATTAATATATGGATATAAGCTTATTTTTCACATAGAAAAATACTTGATTCAAGTAGGGAAAATTATTCCCAGACCCCCTATGACCTTATACCCGATCCCCCATGTACATGTTCACCTACCTTTCCCCCATTCCAACTCTAGCCCCCATTCCTATTTATATTAGCCCGTTATTTACATCAACCTCTTACCTTTGATTGAGATACATGAATTTAAGTCCTTATTAAATAACTTTGGAAAATGATATAATACTGCAAAAAAGAAACAATCATAACATAATATGCCTTATCAACCCTTTAACTAACAATATCAATCAAACAAGCTACCCTAAAAACATGTTTCATTGGCTCAAACTAGATCACATACAATAGACTTCCCTATGCACCAAATTATAACACTAAGATAAACTCTAGAGTTCTCATGCCCATGTAAAACAATATGGTTTAGGACTATGAGTGGTATTATCCATGTGCATGAATTAGGCACCTATGATGCAAAATACAACACCACCTAATGATATTTTGTATACTTCATATCAACCAAGGTATGAAATGAAGGTGAAAATTCAAGAGTATAATAGAACAACCCTCTTAAATTGGAAAGAGGGAGACTACAATTATGTGAATCAAAATGAGGTGGCAAATGCAAGAATCAATCGAGTTGATTTTAACACAATATTTAGAAATAGAACAATGGTGGAAGAGCCTTCCTCTTAATTTATTAAATTTGTCCTCAAATTATCTATTTATCACTCATGATAAAACTCCCATGAATTCATCATACACTCTTGAAGACTTTACACCCTATACCTTATGGTTCTTCATATGATTTTGTCTTCTCATCACATCATGACATCATCCTTCATTAAGGACCTACACTCTTATCATTTGAAATAAATGAATGATGCTTACCTAGTGACACTATGACATCACTGACTCTATCCTTACATTACTGAAAACATTCTTCTCCTCTTTGACATTAGTGCCAATATCTCAGCAATATCCCCCTTTATCATTGATGACAAAACTTATTGAGGGAAAACACACTTCAAGATGAACATCCTTTCAACATAAAACTTATCCATCAATATTATCTATCTCCACCTTTGACATTGATGACAAAGGGACTCTCTAAATATCACCTTATATTTTCACTCCAACTCAATAATGCTATTAGAGAAAATTGACCAAATGCTTACCTTAGACTGATTAAACTTTTATCTCTCAACTTGACCTATTTTTCCCCCAAAGTTAGGTTCTACCCAAACTAAACTCAAGGACAAAGAGACACCTATAACTTCTTGGACCACATATTTTAACATCATAGCTCAATAAAACTTGTCAATTGATCTTCTAAAGCACTACACATGCTCCCCCTATCTTCATGCATACCTAATAAGGTTTTCCATAAAAAGGAAACATAAGGTATTTCATAAACTATCATTTAATCCCTAAAATCATAGAACTAAGAAGCTGCGTACGTGTGAAAACAAAATTATATTGCATACCTTTATGATGAACACACTATCATCCCTATAAGAAACACTTTGCCTTGCTTGATGGTATATCTCCCAAGTAATTCTTCACACCAAAGTTCACAAAATTACTTAGTCAACCATATACCTTCATGATTCTAGCCTTATTACTATCTTTTAACTTACCTTTATGACTCAACAAATTGACACATGTTTGTCATGACTCTACAAACCTTCCTTTTTAGTCATCATTTGCTCTTGATCTTACTTGAATCCATTCATCTCTTCATTTGAACTGCTCTTTAAAGATACACTTTCTCTCACTTGAGAATACTTGGAAAAATATCCTTCATACTTTTCCACCTGATCCTTGAATAAAAAATTGATGACAACATGCTCAAATATCTCCTGAATCAATACATGAGACCCCTTGAATTCATGCTCATCACAAGCCCTAGGCTTTGATAAGTAGACCTAAATATTTTTAATGAGACTCCATAGTGACCTAGTTTCATTAGGCATGCCATTATTGAAACCATCTATACTCTTATTTTAGACCAAATTATATCAAATTTCACATACCAAACTAATAGCTAAGTTTATGAGACCCCATTAACTATGATCTACATACTTGATCATTAGGCCCTTTTTTCAACTCTCATACTTTGATACATCAAGACCTAAATGATATATTCCTAACTATTATGACTAATATGAACTAGAAAAATTATTACATGCATGCCTTGACAAGCCACCACTCACTTGTTTACATGAAGAATGCCCCTATGAAGACTAGATAGAGACACCTCATTTCATAGAGCTCTAGAACATTGTGAACTTAGGAGATTCCCATATCTCCATTCTTTTCTCAATTAACTTACAATTATGAGGCTGATAGTCTTTCTTTAGGATCCTCTTGGTCTTGATTGACTCCTTTAGCTTTATTTCTACATCATCCTTATTTTTCTCTATCTGAGATAATATCAAAAACTCTTGGCATTATACATTGGAAATTAGTCCATTTCGATCCATAGGTTGATTATGACTAGTTATCACTTTATTTGGTCTCCTCAGCATGACTTATCTCTTAGGAGCTTCAATCATCTTGATATTACTTAAAGAATTATCTAATGTAATCTTAAAATATCTTGCAATATTACCAACACATTGACACTTATGAAAAAAAACACTACTCTTGTTAGACATACCTCTTGACTGATCACTCTACATATGCTTCATCTTATAGTCCTTTGGTTTATGACTAAACCTATGGAAAATAAAACATTGACCATGAAGTAAGATTGATTATCTAAATATAATGGGATAGTTGACTTGATCTTCCCTCCTATTTCATTTGTCCTTCTTTTTCTCTCTAGAGTCACTATCACCCTTCTTGACTTTAGATGACTCTTTGCTTCTATCCTTGAGTTCCACATTTATTTATTCAAAATAATTCATCTTGAAATGGTTTGTTCAATCTCTAAATTCAAGAAACTCAACTCTAAATTAACCTTAGAACATTATTCCTATTTTGAACTCAGACTTGTCTTTATATCCTTTATATGAATCTTGAGATCCTTGATGATCTTCTTGTCTTCTTTCACCACTTGAACCATTTCCTCATGCTTGGTTTGGAGATAACTAATCTCTCCTTCACATTCCATAAGGGACCTCATTTATTCTTCAATATTCTTAATTATCATCACATATTTATCTCCCTCAGAGTTAGTGTTACTCCATCTTATCTCAAAAAGGCTAATATTCTCCTTAAGACCTTTGACTACTTATTGCAATTCTTGATTCTCTCTATTTAATTATTTATCCATGTTGATATTTTTGGATCACCTTTTAGATATTAGGATTGATCTAAAGGACTAAGATTTGATACAATTTTTTGAAGCACTAAAACTAAGAGGGGGTTGAATTAGTGTCTTAAAACATTCATTTTTTTCACTTAATATTCATTAACCATTCAAACAAGATAATAAATGCATATAAAAGAAATCACATAATCATGAAACATATAAACATAAAAAATATGTGGGAAACCCTCATGTGGGATAAAACCCACTAAAAAAACTTAGATTACAATAGAATAAGGTAATCAATCAATCTTTATCTAAGTACCATCATAACAAGGAACACCAACCCTTAATTTTCTAAGCACCCACTTTGCTTCAACAAGTACGAACTTGCTAAGAAGCACTAATTGTCTTGTTGGTCAAGCACCCACCAATCATAACAAAGATGACTCATCACCCACTCAACCACCTAAATATTCCATATTTTATTTGATTTTATCAACACATAATGATGGTCTTCTTCTTCTCTTTATGAAATCAATGTCATACTCAATCATGTCATACCCAATCTTCTATCTCCCTTCTTGATCTTCTTAGCGAATTTTTCCTTCAACATATCAGTCATCTTCTCATCTCTACTCTCTTCCCTTCCTTAGATATTTATAGCATGCTCATGTAATCATCAACATATTTATGCCTCTAACATACCTATACTAATCTATGACAAATTAATAGACCTCTACTCCTTTCCTCATGTAAGGCTCATGTAGATATTCTCACTATCTACCCTCACAATATTCTCCTTAAATCATATTCTCATGATCATGTGATCAAGTTTTTTTTATCAGATATATGGATTATATCTATATTTACCCATTACCACACCACTAATCTTCTTATCAAGATACATCATTACTCCTTCACTTACATAACTAATTAAAAATGCATAAATTACCTTGTATATATACTAGTCTCTTGCTTACATAGCTCTTGGTCAGACACAACCATTCACACACTTGAATAATAATTAAAATGTATCATATAATATATTTCATACATGAATAAAATATAACTTTGGTTTGCCACCACTTTTTTAGACCAAAATATTCATTTGGCTTTAAGGAGACCTAATTCAATTACGCCTTCACAACCACACATTACCACTCTAACATCTTAGAACACCTTGAGGCATACCACATGGATGAAACACTTAAAAAACCAAAATAATAGGCCTTATCCAACATAATATATTATTCAAACCACCTATTAGGTCCATTCACCACCTGAACCTCTTCATAAAATAATGTTCACATTAGAGCTTTGTACACCTAGAAAGTCTATTTTGGATATAGAAGAAAATACACATTAAGAAACATTAACCATGGAAAAAAACCACTTAAAAATATTATTCAAGACTTAATAACCTCACCATATATATTTTACACCATTAATTATATAAAAATACCTCAATATCACTCCTACGAGAAGCTTACTCAGAGCTGCCAAACACTACTAACACATAGTCATGGAAACATGAGCGTATGAAACTTGAAGGGACACAACCAATATATTATAATGCATGAAAATTATCCTATAATATCATTATAGCTACCTCCAATATCAATTTAATAGGACCAAAGGGAAATATTGGTCTTACATACCAATCTCATAGTCCTAGGTTTCACTGTCACAATTGAACTTGACATGACAACTTGTGAACAACATTTTAACCCATTAAAACTTATTAGGAACCACTCCAAATTCATGGTGAAGTGATACAATTCCTATAAAAATAATCTATGAGGTAGTTTACACAAATTGGTCTTGTTAATCCTTCCTTAATCACTTTCTCCCTATGATTTGTTTTTCTCATTGTTCCACTATTAGAGTAGTTTTAGAGATAGGTCAACTTGAGTGACAAAAATATTTCACATAGAGGATATAAATTATACAACTAATACCATGGAAAATAAACACAATTCTCAAGCTTTAACTTCCATCCATTTGCATGATTTAACTAGGTCAAATCTAAATTCTAAAGTAAATATTATGAGAAACAAACCTTTTTTATGGGGTCCACTCACTCACCTAACAAACCAATCATACCTATAGATACTTTAGGGAGTTTAATACAACCTCTAAACACTTAGTCATATAATACCATTCTAAGCACTTTTGAAGAATTTCTTCAACATTAGTATTCTATGAGGGTTTAACATTTGTTCTAGTGTTAATGTTGTTTATACAAGATTTCCCATAAAATTAAAAAATAATTCTTAGAGATATTATCTATGACCCTTACCCATATCTCCTCAAATACTTAAGACACCATGAAGAGTTTACACATGCCAATGAGCATAATAAAAACCTTCTCGAGCTTGGAAACCTTATTAGATGAGCTTGATAGACTTCAAAACACTATTTCATGTTATGTATTGAATTTTTTTATTTGATTATTAATGTACATCACCAAATAAAACTCATATTACCAGTTAAAATGATCATAATATCTTTCATTCCTTGGAAACTATTCTTATTACCTCATTAGGCTAGCTAGGGTCTTAGATAGATCTAGGTGTAGACCTAATCATGAAGACCTACCTCTTTATATTTACTCTAAAACTTTCCTAAAGGGTTATCCACCTCATATTCATGATAAAACACAATCATGAAACTTTTCATTCCACTTTGCATTCAATATTGACCATTAAGCCTTATTAGGCTAGTCATGGTCTAGGAGAGGTCTAGGTGTAGATCTAGATTGAAGCACCAAACACAATAAGTTCACTTTGAGACCATCCTAATATCTAATATACCTTCACTAATATGACTAAAAACTATCCAATAAGAATCCATGATCATATACAAACATTTCATCACATTTATACCTGCTTATGTAACTTGAATTGCTCCCCAAGCACTCTTGTAGACTTGCATACCTCGTGAAGATCTCATTGATTAAATTTATCTTCAAATTATTTATTTGTAACTCATGAAACACTCCCATAAAGTCCACATACACTCTTGAAGACTCTACACCTTGTACCCTGATGGTTCTTCATATGATTCTATCTTCTCATCACCTGATGACATCATCTTTCATCAAGGACTTATACTATTATCATTTGACATCAATAAATGATGATTATATAATGACACCATGACATCAATGACTCTATCCTTACATTAATAAAAACACGATTCTCCTCTTTGACATCAATGCCAATATCTCAACATACACAAGTATATGTCAACCAAAGGAAGAAGTCCACTTAAATAGAATGTTTCCCCCATTCTACATCTTTGTGGTCATTGGTAAGGATCTTGTACATAATTAGATGATAGATTTGATCATAAGCATCTCATTCATATCAAAGAAAATTTAAGCCATGAAAGACAAAATTTTCTCTCATATTAAAATGGGTCATCTAATTTGATGGAATAATGTTTAAAACTATGGGAATTATCAAGGATCTAAGTCTCACTCTACACTCATGTTTGAGCCTTTCCATTATTTAGGACACTATAATCATTGACTTACCCTCTTAATTTTCTATGTCTCTCCTAAGATTTTACGGTGAATATGGGTGGATATCTATCCTTATATTATTCACACATGCTACTCAAAACTAGATATGGGACCAAGGTGACCATCAAGGTCAAGCCTATTTACAAGAATCACATAGAGCCATACACTCCTAGCCCACATGTTGTAAACTACACTTTCTTAAACCAATAAGAGATTTCAATTATTTATGAGACTTCCACACCCATTGAATAGGTCCCATATGACTTACTTGATAAATGGGCATGTGACCATTTTTGGTGAAACCCATATGATAATTTAAATGAAACAATGCTAGCACATACTACATTATTTAGGAGTATGCCTTGTTTCCTAACCTTTTAAAGGCACATGATGACCTCAAAGGCGTGTGTTATTTATACCTTTATGGATCTCAAATAAAAAATAGTGTAGGAGTTAGTGTTGTAATAGTCTCCCATTAAAAAGAGAAATATTTCCATACATTAAGATTCAAGTTTGGTTTCACAAACAATGTTTTTGAATATGAGGCACTAATCTAGGGTCTCTAATTGGCACATAATAAAGGAATCAAGGTGATAAAAGATTTTATATATACATAGCCAATGGTAAACTAGGTCAGAGTATGGAATATGTCCAAAAATAGTCTATTAAGAGATTATAAACATATGACATGAGACATGATAAAAGGTTTGATGCTTTCAATATCCATTCCATATTAAGGACACATAATGATGATGTTGACAGGATCAAAATTATAGGTGCATAGTATGTGTTGATATTTTTTGTCCCAAAAATATCAATACATCTGATATCTTTAGGGAGACCCCTTTATTTTTTAGGAAAAAACTTAAAGCCTCCAAAAAACCCATCTTCCCTTTTTGCCTTTTGGAATCTACAACTCTAGATGTAATCTCCACTTGTGCAAATGGCTTCATATGTTCTGGATGCCACAAAACACTCAATGCCTAAGATTGGTAGAAATTAGAACTTACCATTCACTTTGTACATTTTTAAACATGAAAAATTTATGGAGGGATCCAGATCCTACCATGCACCTACTTGATATAATCTATCACTTAGCATCAACTTTACATGTTTTCAAAATGTGCAAAGTGCATGATGGGATTTGAATCCATCTAAAACCTATAACCCCCACTCTGTGGAACCTAAAACCCTTGATATACATTTCACATTATGAAATGTGCAAAGTTCATGATGGTCTATGATTTCTACCGAACCATATAACCATGGGATGTAAAACCCCAAGTATACTTTGCACGTTGTAAATGTGCAAAGTACCCCATGGGTTCTACCTTACATTGAGATAGTCATCCATTCTCATTGATAGTGGACCTTCTCCAAGTAGGTCCAACCTATGTCACCAATCACCTTTGACTCACATTAATTTTATTGTTTTTTTATTTAACTAAACAAGTTTATGAATTTCATTATCATTATTTATTTGCTAAAATTGTGATCTCAGAGCTCTAGGTACTCATGCCATCAAACCTTAAAGCCATGTATAAGAAAGTACCAATCCATGAATAAAAATTTAACATCCACATCATATGCTTCATTTAAATGGTATTCCCATTCATCTCAACCCACTATCTTTACATCGTTAACCCTAAGTGGTCCGACACAATTAATTGACTCATTAAATGCTTTGGATTTCTTCCACCAATTCCTAAGTTCATAATCCCTATGTTTGTTCCATCCTTCACTCCCCCAATCGATATAGATGATTCTATTGTCTCCAATCCTTCCAATTTTGTGGAAAATTTTAGGTACTTCTAACACCTCCCAATTCTATGGGAAATTTTAGGTGCTTCCAACACCTTCCAATTTCTCAAGAACTTTTAGGTGCTTCTAGCACCTCCTAGTTCCATAAGAACTTTTAGGTGATTCTAACACCTCCTAGTTCTATTAGATATTTTAACTACTCCAAACACCTATATATCCCACTAGCTTTCATAGTTAGTTTCTCACAAGTAATAAATTTAGGAAATGAAGTTCAAATCCAAGGGAAATAAGGTTATTAAAGCAATGATGAAACATTATGGAATCATTAGAGATAGAAGGAAACTTTTGAAGGAAAAGATCAACAAATATGGAGATAACTATTTGATGTTCAAGTAGATTGTAAAACCTCCAATATCAACTCTTAAAAACTAGATCTAGAATGAATACAAGAGATTGTTAAAGCCTTTGATACGTATACTAAGCAAATTCAAGATAGAAAAGATAAGAAATTCGAAGAAGTTCTAGACATTGATTAATCTTTCCTCTCTATTGAATGTTTTCAAATATTGCGTTGTCAAGTTATAATTTCATGTAAAAGGTATAAATATATTTTTTATAACTCTTTCTAAGAAAGATAAATATATATTTTATACTTTATATTTTTGATAATGTTAAAGTTTCAAAAATCACAAGTGGAAATTGCACTTTTCATTTTGATAAATATGAATTGTTGAAAAGTGCAAATTACATGGTTTATTTTGGCAAAAGTGATAAAGACTTAAAAAGTTGTAAAATTCTCACTTGAATTTGGGAATTTAGTGTTTTTTTCATGGAAAAGTAACTTAGAATTATTTTAAAGTTATCTTTGATCTTGAAAGACCAGTTCTATTTTTGGCACCTCTTTTTGCATGAGGAAGTTATTTCTAGGCACTACTAGATGAAGAAGCATTTCATGGGGATACAACAGTTCTAGCCATGCCATACCACACCATGATAGTAAAAGATCACCATTATCTCATGCATGCCATTTTACATCCATTCTAGAAATGCAACATGGTAGAAATAGATCAACTTGCCTCTTTTTGCATGAGGTGTTTCAGATTTGCATGATTTTCTTTATTAGGCATTCAAGTTTTTTTAACTACATCTCATCTAAGAGATATTTTCTATAAAAATGGGTAGACCCCATGGACAATCTATCTTTTTGCTTCTAGTTAAATTTTATACATGTTGAATATATTCACTACAAGCTATAACCTTTAGAGAGAAATAAAGCTAAAGATTTGTCTTTCTTGTCATAAGAGATATTTATGTGTCTGCAAATTATTTGATTATTTGTGGAATATTTTTCTCTTTGTTTCAAGATCAAAAAATTCATCTGTGGTATTTTAATCTCTTTAAAATATTGGTTGGAATAAAAATATTTTTCCCTTTTGTTAAAAATAGCTAAAATACTATGTCTATTTCTCATCTATATAAGTTTGCACTAAAACAAATTCAACATAATTTTTGCTCTATTGTGTTCATAAAGCAATCATTAAAATCCACTATAAAATATTTGGTATAATCACCATATTTTCAATTTTTTACAAATTTCAATTCTTAAACCCTTTTCCCCATCAAAACCCTAGTTTAGGATAAAAACTCACTAAAGAGTGAGATTTTCATAAGACTAGTATTTTATCTATTTACATTAGATTTAGTGAAAGGAAGCTGACCTTCTATAAAGTTTAACCTCAATTCACAAAAGTCCCAAAAATTTGGAAGTTTTTCCATTGTATCATTAGTAACTTGCACAACAAGCTATAGAATCAATATAGGTTTAATCTTATGTGATAATTGTTTTTAGCATGCATGGTGGTACGTTACTACATTCTACACCTCATTGAAAGGTTATTGGTGTTACCTTTCAGTGAAATCAGACTTTGGAGGCACATTTTCAAACACCAATGGTGACTCCACTATGAAAATTAGTTGGTTTGAGTAACCCATGTGCCAAATCACCTTGATTTGGTATGTATTATCACCCATTTGATCAAAATGGATGTTCCTTCATTCCTTATCCTTCATATCAAGTTAATAATGATCATGGCTTCACCCCAAGTCACCTTTAGGGTTAGATGTATCAACCTTATTAGAATTTAAGTCTCCATAGTCAACCTAAAATTATTCCTAAGGAGATGATGCTTGATTTTGAGAGAAAATTTAAAGAGGTTGATAGGGAAGAAGATTACTATAGGCAATAACAAAATATTAAATAACAAGCTTATGTTTAAGGGTAGGAATTAACATTTCAAGAGGAATGATTGGTTAGGCAAAACCAAGATAGAAAATAATATGATTATAAGTCATTCTTGAGAATGGGAGAAGCCAACCTTATACCCCAATTTCTCTCTTCTACTATTTTTTATGCTCAAGCCCAACCCCCTAATCAACCTTGTTAAATCTCACCCTTATCAACCAAAGATCATGAAGTCATCCCATCTTGGATCCTATCCTATGACAATGACCCTAACTATTCCATACCCTCTCTTGTTAAACCAACCTCTCCCACACCCATTCAAGAAAAGGAGGAGATGGCCAAATCTTACACATTCCCCTCATGGAAATCAATCAAGGAGGGAACAAAGCAAAAATGAGAAGTGCTAGATGAGGTAGTCTAGGATTTCATTCAAGGAGAAGATGTGTTAGCTTAGATTAATGAGCTAACCCTACCAAAGTTTCAATACTTTCCCTCCATTCCCCAAGAGCCACCTAAGAGAGCCCTAAAGGTCCCCAGTTAGAAGGATACTTTCCTAAACTACAAGAAAGGTGAACTTATTCACCCTCCTATATACACATAATATTTTTACACTTTTATCTATTATTGATGCTTTACATCTAGTAGGAACTCATAATGACTCAATATCTCTAAGTGCATGACATAAGGGGTGCACTAAGAAAGGGGTGGGTAGACCTTTGGTGCTTTGTAGTAGTGTTGTCCCTTATTGCCATATTATTCTATATCCATTCAGCTCCCAAAATATTTCCCTAAGCTATCTCTCCTTCCTTGCACATTACTATAGTATTTTCCTCTTTCTATCCTTATTTACCTTAGTACAATTTTTACCAATTTAGTAAGCTAGGTCAACCTAGTTGACCTAGCACATCTAGGGCCACTTTAGCTCTTTAGGCCTAGTTTCCATCTGATCGACCTAACACAAACTTCAAGCATTAGCTTGATAATGTGCTAAGTTGACCTAGTTAACCTAGCATAGTTAACATGTTTGAGTAATTTTTGGGTCAAATACCCCTATATATACAAGGTAATTTCAGTCATTTCCATATGAATACAATTAGAATTTATTATTTGCTTGTGTTTCTTCACAATCTACTCTTCCACCATTCTAGTTAAGGAGTCTTAGCTTAGGTTTCTTATTTATTAGTCTTATGGATAGGTATTGGATGTTTTAGCCTAATAAAGTGATCCTAAAAAACCACAATAACCTCTTGTGAGGCCCCATTGGCCAAGGGAGAGATTGAGTCTCAATGGGTTCACATTTAGGTAAGTATATTCTAGCTTTGTTCTCCTATCTTTTAGTAAATATAAGTAGCATAAGTGTTGGCTCAAATAATATTACTCCTCATATTCCATGTATTAGGGTATTACTCATACTTCATTTAAAGTTCCCTATACATATATTTTATTGCTTTTCATCTAACCCATTACTTTGTGCCACAAGCTTTGGTGAGCACTAGATTAGTTTACTTTTATTTTTATTAGATTAGTTTACTTTCTTATTTATTATCATAAGTGAATATAGAAACACGAACCTCCTCTCAAGGGAATAATTTCCAATGTAAAAGAGATAACAACTTACATAATGCATCACAGAAATTATTAAAGAAGATATTTAATAAATTTCTCCTCCAAAATTACTAAATAAAACATTTAATAATTTATTCCTCCTATGGAAATTAAATATTTTTCAATTAATTCCTAAAATAAGGAAATCAATCCCACTTCCAATAAATATGGAATTCCACATGAAAATTATTAAGTATGCATTTAATAATATTCACCCATATGAGGAGTAAATGAAAAATGTGCTCCCCACATCCTTGGAGCTCTCTAAGCCCCCAAAATGTACCATCAAGTTCATGTGATATCCCCAAAGGGCTCCATACTCAATAGTTCTTGTATGCTTCATTAATGACTATAGTTAGTATTTTGATAAGAGTTTTATTGGATGCCTCATCCTATCAATTGTCTTGAGGATAGTAAGGTAAGGAGAAGATTAGATTAATGTTGAAAGAGTCATAGATATTTTTAAACTTTTTTATTTTTAAAATATTTTCCATTATCTATAATCATCTTATGAGGAACACCAAAGTGACAAATAATATGTTGACTAATAAACTCCATAATTTTGTCTACTCTGGTTGAGATAAGAGGATTAACCTTCACCCATTTAGTGAAATATTTAGTGGTAGTGATTATTAGTGTAGGTTTTTATTTTTCTCTATTATTTAATTAGGGAAATCATATATTTGTGCATACATGGAGTTTTCTTACATTCGTGGGATAGGCTAGCTTATGTGGAGATGTGTGTCATAGATGTGTCATAGGTGTCATAAGAATGTCACAAGTAACTCCTTTTACCAGTTATTTTAGGTATGGGAGTTACTTCTCTATTCTTAGCACCCTGTCACCACTTTTCATGGAAGAGTTACAGTCTATTCTTGGGGTGCCTTGACCACCTTTTGTGGAGGAGTTACTTATGTGCTCTCCTATATGTATTCTTCACTTTGCCCATCTTATGTTAATGGAATATTGGCTTTTCTCCAAATTGTCTATGTAATTTTCTCTTGTTTGATTTCATTTACTTTAGCATTTTGTGGTATTCACTTGTTTCATCCTGTGCATCCATGACTCATGCATCCTCGTTATTCAGACCTTGGCGAATCCTTCAATATGGTATTAGAGCCACCCCGGTAACTAGTTGTCTATTTTGCTATTGCTTTCATTGAAATCTAGAGCTTTGTTAAGGCATTTTTTTTGTGAAATTCAAATTTTTTTGAGATATATTGCTAGTTCTCTATGCTCTTGTTCCTTATATGGCTTGTTTGGTCTCTCCGTAGACATGTAGGCGGGATTTTGCAAGATCTAATAATCTTGTTTCTGTCAATTAGCTTGCATATTTTGTATTTTAATTAGAATTGTAGGTTGTCACATGCCTTTTTAATCTCTTGGTAGCTGATTCTACCTTTGCATGCTATTTTTTGGTTGCTGGGGTCATTTTTTCTAGCTAAAGGTATTTATTTTTACACTAGATTTGCATCTTCTATACATCAGCAAGAAAAATGCCTTCTGGGTTTTGTTCGCAGCCCAGAAAAATCATTTAGATATCTTTTAGTTTTTGCATACATTCTATATACTTTGTATAAATGCACTCAAAAAGCTACAGCAGGACCCATCTCCGTTGGTAGTTGCAATTTTGAAGGCAGTTTTCAAATGCTCCGTTCTTACTCATACAGACTCCTTTTCCCCCAATTTTTTTTTTGATTTTGGCTTTTCTTTCATGTTCTATGCACTAGTGTATTTTTTTTTTGATTTTGATGCTAATATTTTTTAGAAATAGCAGATTTTCAATCGTGACATTGCATAATTCTCATTTTGGGAACTTCGGAGGATCATAACTTTCACATAAGATCTCATATCGAGATAATTCTTTTTTTGAAAGTGCATGATTTTTTGAGTAGATCATAGTGTTGCTATTTATTTTTTTGGATATTATGCCAAAGTTGTATTTTTAGCATATGCTCTTCATGAGGGTTTTGTAATGCATTGAAATCAAGACCGCTTAGTATTTTTTACTAGTGGCAGTTGTAAACGCACTAACATAAAGTGTCAAATCATATTTTTTGGGGGGGTTTTTTGATTGAGCAATATTTACGTTTTTATAAAGCTTGTATATTCGATTGTCGAAGATGAAGGGTTAGGCTCGAGTTAGCAGGAGGCCAATTCTCCCTCACAAAGACCTCCTTTGGATTCCTTGCTCTGTGTCGAATCTAATGAGTGGTTGGAAGGCCACTTTCTCTCTCAAAATAGACATTTTTCTAATGTTTTAGTGCTATTTTTTTGCAAAAATACTAGTTTACGAGAAATTAAATCTTTAATATCTTGTAAATGGTAGCTTAGATTTGGGTGCCATTTTTTAAAAAAGTGTTTGTATTTCAATTCTCCATAGTGTAGGCTTGTTATTTGTTAATAATACACTAGTTTATAAAGTGCCTAAAATTTGGGTTTCCCAAAATGCATTTTTAGCTCAGTCTGACGTCTTATTTGCTTAAAGTCTATACTGATTACTCTAAGATGCATTCTCAGTTGAGCCCAATGTATTTTGAGCATGAACTTACATATTTTGGGGTGGCTCGACATTTTGGGGGTGTGTGATTACTTTTCAACACTTGCAATCTTTGCTTTCATTCTCCTTTCTGCATAATTTCACAACTTGCAATCAACACAACTTCACCTAAATTTACCTTAAAATGGATTATTTTTAAGTTAAACCCCTAACACCATTCAACTATCATGAATGTAAGGTTAAAATCTCAATAATTTTTAGAAGCAAAGGGTTGTATAGGATCACCATGGGTACTGAAGTAGAACCCAACACTGATATTGAAAAGGTCAAGTGGTACAACCGTAGTGATGAAGCCTATGGATTACTAAGCTTGTCCATGTCTCCATAACTTCTCTTCCATTTAGAAACCTCCAAGACTCCCAAAGACATATGGGACACTCTAAAATCCTTATTTGAGAAGCTTAATGAGATGAGAGGTCATGAGCTCGAAAATGAACTCATAAGTCTAAGTCCCAGCAACTTTGACACCCTAAAAGACTTTTTCACTAAGTTTAAGGCCCTTAGATTAAAATTGAAAGAATGTAGGATAGAGAATAAAGATGATCAACTCATCCTTTCTATTCTCATAAAGTTAGGTCCAAGCTATTCAATATTTGTCTCCACTTTCCATGCCACAAAAAATGCCCTTGACACTACATGGAAAATGCCTTCTTTGGATTCATTCATTACTAACTTGACTAGGGAGCAAGATAATCTAATTCAAATGGGCACTATGAAGTCTACTCAACCCCAAGCCTTGATATTTTGAAATGGTAAGGACAAGACTTTAACAAAGGAGAAGAAGAAAAAGAACAAGGACCAGGAGAAGAAGAAAGAAAACAACAATCCTACCAAAAACAACACTGAGTCTTCCTCTTCTAATGCTAAAACTAAGAAGGAGAAGGTTAAGTGTGCCTATTGTAAAAATATAGGGCATGATGAACACAAATGCATGAAGAAACAAATAGATCACCTAACTCATCTTCTAGAGAAGCACAACATAGGTGTTCCTGAGTCCATCAAGCATAATTCATCTACCTAAGATTTTACTAAGGCAAAAGGCAAGGGTAAGGAGAAAGAAAAGGGAAAGGCCCTTGTAGCAACTACAACTTCTACAACATCATGGGTCATTGATTCAGGTGCTTCTCACCACATGGGCTCTTCACTAGTTGAGTTTTCATGTTTAGAGCCTTGTAGCATGACTTCAATTAGTTTGGGTGATGACACATCAGTTTCCATTGTAGGGAGAGGGTCAATTGAAATGGAAGGAGGAAAATTGTATAATGTTCTAAGTGTTTGTTCTCTTTCAACCAATCTCCTATCAGTATACCAAATCACTCACATTGGTTAGGGCATGAGAGTTGAATTTTCACCAAATTCAATGGCTATCAGGGAGTTGCATATTGATACTATAGTGGCAGTGGGTAGGGTAGATCACCAAGCAAGGTTATACACCTTCTCACATTTTGCACCTGATTCTTCTCCAATAACATTGCTGACTCATTCAGATGAAGTTAGAAAATTATGGCATGAGTGGTTTGGCCACCTTAACTACCACTACCTTGGATATCTTTGAAAAAATGACATAGTCATTGGCTTGCCTTGTGTCCAATTCTCAAAAGGACTTTGCGAGGGGTGCTCCCTTGGGAAGCATCCCGAAGAAAAATTTGACAAAGGCAAAGCTTGGGGGGCTTCACAACCTTTGGAGTTAGTCCACAGTGATGTATTAGGACCCTTTCCCAAACCATCTTTCATAAAGGCCAAGTACATCCTCACTTTCATTGATGATTTCTCTAGGTACACTTGGATATATTTTTTCAAATAAAAGTCTGAAGTGTTTGAAAAAAAATTATACTTCAAGTCTCTTGTTGAGAAACAGAGTGAGAAATCCATCAAGGTTATTCAAACTGATAATGGAGGGGAGTATGTCAGCAACAAGTTTGATCAATTTTGCACCACAGAGGGGATTGATTTGTAGCACATAGTCACTTATAGTCCTTCACAGAATGGGGTTGTATAACACAAAAATAGGTTCTTAAAAGAGATGGTAAGCTGTATGATTCACTCCAAATCCTTAGCACCACAGTACTAGGCCAAAGACATCAATTGTGCTTGCTACATTCAAAATAGGGTTCCTCATAAAGCTTTGAAAGGGATAACACCCTTTGAAGCTTGGCATAAAAGGAAACCTAATGTTGATCACTTTAGGTTTTTTGGATCCCCAGCTATGGCCCACATACTGAAGAAGAAATGAAAAGCTATAGAATGTTAGTCCAAGCCTTACATCTTTGTAGGATATCTAGATGGGGTTAAGGGGTATTGCCTTCTAGATCTGATCACTCATGAGTTGTTAATTGAGAGAAGTGTCCAATTTTAGGAGATTCCTAAAGACTCAACAGTTATCACTTCTTCTTTCTCATTGGATCTAGTTCTTCATGATGATTCCTTAGATTCAAATCAGCCATAGCAGGTTCCTGAGCCAAAGACTTCTTCTTCTTCTTCAATTTCAAATAGTGAGGACAATGATGTAGAGTCATCCACCTCTAGTTAGTCAAAGGATGAGGATTTAACACCTGACTCACCCACTTTTGGGCCACTTTGGGACAGACAAACACTTGAGAGTGTTGGCACTTGGGAAAGAGATCCCGTAGATGATAGACATACTAGGGGTGATTTTCAGAGAGATCTACATGCCTTCTTTGCCTCAGTTTCAAATCCATAGACTTTTCAACAAACATCGAGAGTACCTTAGTGAGACACTGATATGGAAGAATAATATTCTTCCTTAATCAAAAATCACACTTGGGATTTGACTTCACTTCTTAAGGGAAGGAAGATGGTTCAATGTAGGTGGATATATCAGACCAAGTTTGTAGTAGATGGGTTGATTGATAAGTACAAGGCATGATTAGCTGCCAAGGGTTTCTCATAGGTGGCAGGCATTGAATAATTAGAGACCTTTACACCTATTGTAAAGATGACTTCTATTTGACTCACCTTAGCTATTACCATAGCACATGGTTGGGATGTACACTAGATGGATGTGAAGAGTGGCTTTCTTCACAGAGACCTAGAGGAGGAGATCTACATGGAGCAACCTCCAAGATTTGTTTAGGATTCTTCCTTAGTATGCAAACTTAGGAAATCTATATATGGCCTCAAATAGGCCCCTCGATCATGGTACACCAAGATGGATTACTTCCTTCTCATAGCAGGTTTTACTAGGTGCCATTCTAATCCTAATGTCTACGTTTTATGGCAAGATGACTTGCTCTTTATTTTGGTTATTTATGGTGATGACCTTTTGATCATCAGGAGTTCTTCATCGACTATTGCAGTGGTGAAGTCATCTCTCCAAGATAGATTTGACATGACAGATTTGGTTTGTTGCACTACTTCCTTGACATCGAGATCTCATAGTCAGATTTAGGGATTTCTCTTACACAGCCTAAGTATGCTCTTGACTTATTGGCTCGATTTCACATGGCTAATTGCAAGCCATCTCTGACTCCCTTTCTATTAGGATTCAAGCTTGAGGCTGACTATTCTTCACCATTGGTTGGTACCACTATGTATCGACAACTTATTGGTAGTCTCATCTAGTTGACTCACACTAGGTCCGACATATCATATACAGTGGGACTTGTCTCTAGATTTATGCAAGAACCTCATGAGCTATATTGGAAAGTAGCTAAGAGGATATTTCATTAGATATAGGGTTCACATAGATATGTGATTCATTATAGATTTGGCATAAAGGTTGACTTGGTTGTATATAAAGATGCAGACTAGGTTGGTGATTTATAGACTCATAAGTCCACTTTTGGTTACAGTTTCTCTCTAGGTTCTGATCCTATCAGTTGGTCTAGCAGGCAGTAGAATGCTATTGCTATATCATCCATAGAGGTAGAGTACAGGGGAGCTATTAATGAAGCTATTGAGGCTATTTGGCTTCAGGGGATTCTTTCTAAGTTTGGCATTCCTATCAGGTAGCCCACCATCATTTATTGTGAAAATTAGAGTACCATTCAGATTTGTAGGAATCCAGTTCAACACCAATGGACCAAGCACATAGAGATTCACATGAATTTCATTTGGGATCTTATTCATAGTTAGGTCATTGACTTAATATTTTGCTAGTCTTTAGAGTAGGTTGCAGACATCTTCACCAAACCTTTCATCGAGAGCAAGTTCATTCATCTACAAGCTCTTCTTGGGGTGCGATCTACATCTGTAACAACATCATCTTCAGGGGGGCCTTATATCCTCTTCATTTATTTTATGTCTCTCTTTTGTGGGGCAGGGAGTTTTTTCCTATGGGTTTTCTCCTTTTCTCTATCTTATGGGAGATTGCATTTGTACATGAGTACTTCATCAGGCATAGTTGCCGAGACCCATTTTATATTTCCACACTGCCCACCTAAGCTATGCTTATGGGGGTATTAGTGTAGGTTTTTATTTTTCCCTATTATTTAATTAGGGAAATTATATATTTGTACATACATGGATTTTTCCTACATAAAATCCTCTGATAGTGATGATAAATCCATGGCATTGGGAAGATTTAAGATTGATTTGACCTATAAAATCAATCCCCCACTAGGAAAATGGTTAAATGTCTTGTGCTACCTAAATGTGTGACTAGTAACATGTGATAGATTAATATGTTTTTATAATTTTAATCATTTCTTAACATACTCAAAAAAATCCTAATTTAAAGTGGGATAATAATAACCTAATCATAATATTTTCTTAGCAATGGTGAAACTAGTAAAATTTCCACCACATGATCTATCATGAGATTCTTTTATAGTGGGGTTAGCTTCATGATTTTAGAGACAATGAAAAAGGATGCCATTGAAACCACATTTATAGAGAACAACCCCTAGTATGAAAAAATGATCGATGATTTCCTAGAAATCTCATTTACCGTTTTTAGATAAATCTAAAGGAACAATCCCCTTTGATAAATAAATGAATATCTATGTGTACCAAAGATTAAATGGGATTTCCTATATATTATGGATGGAAGGAAGATTAGTTTTGGTAAAATAAGTTTAATTGATTTTGTATATGAGAAAAAATAAATTAGACTCTTGAGATGAAGATGGGATAAATGAGTCCAAGGAGGCCATGGTATCCACAAACTTGTTAGTTGACTAAGAAGTGATTTGGATATAATAACGCTCAAAAGTAGCTAGTAATTTATTATCCAAGATATTATATTTATGGATGGTGACATTTTTACATTGATATATTCCCTTTATCTGATTGACCACAAGTTAGGAATCAACATAGATATTAAGTGACTTAATACCTAAGGCTAAAGTGGGTTGGAGACCCATGATCAAATCATCATACTCTACCATATTATTTTTGCAATAAAAATAAATTTTAAAAGATAAAGGTATAGGTCTCCCCCTAGAGGGATTAGGATAATTCTATATCCCCCCCACCATGCTTGCACTTGGATCCATCAAAGAATAGAGAAATGAAATATTAAGGATCTAATTAAGATGTGGAGGCTATGGAATCATATGGGAATTCATAACTGATTAGTTGATTATCATCAAAAGGTGTGCCTCAATAAGTTGATCAACAATGATATTGCCTTTGACTAATTTTCGGTGCATAAGCTTAGGATCAAATTCCACCAAAATTAAAATCCATTTGGCCATTTGTTAATTCTAATAAGGATTTAAATGCATAAATTTTAGGGGATATATGTTCATGGTCACATAGGTTTCATGATTGGGCAAATAATGGTGAAGCTTGGGAGTTACAAAGACTAGAGACAGACATAATGTTTATGTATGTGTATAACACACCTCATATTCAATGAGAGTGAGACATATATAATAAACCTCCTAATATTTATGTTTCTCATCATGATGGACAAGCATGGCTCTTAAGGCATGGTTTGTGTCTAAAATATATAGGAAGAAATGTTTCCCCTCTTTAGGATGAATGAGAACTGGTGGTGAGAGAAGATAGTTTTTGAGGGCATCAAAGCCCTCTTGACAACCAAAGTCCCAAATGAAATGTGTATATTTCCTTATGAGGTTATGAAATTGGTTACATAAATCAAATATCTAAGAGATAAAACAATGAATGGAGTACAATTTTCCTTATAAGCTATGAAGTTACTTAAGATTAGATGGGGGTAGCATTTCCATAATTGATTTGATCTTAGTAGGTTGAAACTCTATCCCCTAAATAAAGATGATGAAAACCAAAATCTTACCTATCAAAACCTAAAAAAATGTATTTCTTTGAATTAATAAGGATGTAAAACTAGATTAGGTGAGCAAATATTATTTTAAGCACCAAAATATGATCTTTTTATAGTTTTTACTTATCGAGGAGATCATCCACATAATCTTCAATGATTTTATGGATTGTGTCATGGAAAATAAATGTCATGGACCTTTGATAGGTGGAACTAGAATTATTGAAGCCAAAAATCATAACCTAATATTATAAGGCCCCCTAAGGAGTAATAAATGAAGTATTCTATTTATTTTCTAGTGTGATAAGGATCTAATTATATCGAGATAAACCATCCATAAGTGATAACATTTTGTGACTAGATGTTAAGTCTACTAATTGGTTAATATTAGGGAGAGGGAAATTGTTTTTAATAAAATCAAGGTTAAGGTCATGAAAATTAGTACAAACATTTAATTATCTTATGGGTTTTGTGATAGGGATGATATTAGATACCCATTGAGGGTAGTCAATAGGCTAGATAAAATTGATGAATAAGAGATGTTGTAATTATTGTTTGACCAAGAGTATAGTGTGAGGACACATTTTTTAAAGTTTTTATTTTATAGGTTTGGAATAAATAAATATGATAATGTTATGGATGATAATAGCAAGGTTGATAATAGGCATGCCACTATATGACCAAGCAAAATATTAATTATGATCTGTTAGAAACATAGAAAAATCTTGGTACTCCTAAGGATCTAAAGATTTACTAACCTTAAAATTTTGTTGAGTCTCATGATATCATATGTTAATGTTGAAGGTAGATTCATTTAATAAACTAGAGATTTTATAGGGAAGATAATTGCATAGATGGGATTTCTCCATGCCTAAATTAGTTAAGATCAACTCATCATCCTAGCACTAAAGAGCAAGGATGGTAGGAAAATATTGCCCTATCATGTTTGGGTAGGAGAAAGGAATGGTTCTGGTTTCCCCATCGATGTGATGAATGAGAGGTTATATATTGATAGAATTGAATTAATTTTTTTTAAATGAATAGATACAACCTCATTTGTCTTAGAAGGGGTGTTGTATGATGAGGATGATGATTCCTTTTTGATAATATGTAGAACAGTGGTTTCTAGGATGGTTTTGAGATTTATAATAAAAATTAGGTTGTGATTTTCATGAGATTTCCTAAAATACCCTAATGTGATATCATGTGGCCCTTTTTCATAGCATCCTATGCCAAATCCCTTAAAGGCACACCATTACATGTATGTTTGGGAAAAGTAGGATTTATCTAGGAATGAGAAGTTTGAGGTGAATGATTTGGCATGGGCTCAACCATTAGGACATAAAGAAGGCTAATAAATCCCCCCATAGATTAAATTAGTGCAGAGGGTAGGTGGACTAAAGGGAATGAGCTTCTTAAGATTAAAATTATGCATGCCATTTATCAAGACACCCATATTCCTAGGGAGTGGAGAGAGTGTTGAGTGTTAGTAACTGATATTCTCCCATAGATAGTTGTTAAAACATGGAATAAAAGGAATCCTTGCTATAAATTATTGATGTAAGGATTATAATACCAAATGAATCTTCATTGGATGATGATGGTATCATGATTTTTAATGGAATTAAGATTAAATTTGGTCAAAAATTAAGGCTACAAGTTTTAAATGGATGGGGATCAGATGGAACATTATGGACCTTACCCTCATGTTAAAATTTAATACATCATTTTAAGGTGGAGGGCAAGAAATGAATAATTCACATAAAAGGATGTTTTAATCAAATATTTTATTAAAACCCCCCTTTTATTACACAAAATAACTCAAAGATGGTATGTACACCTACTTGGATAGGAAGGATAACCATTCCTAAAAAATGGGTCATAGTATCATTAAATGATAATAAGATGATTGGAGATTAAGCTAAAATAATTTTAGGTGAATTTAGTTTCTTAAAATAATGAGAAGATATAATATTTATGCCTTCTTCATTATCAATAATTACTCATTTAATTTAGGTCTAATCAACTTGGGCAATGATAAATAGTAGTAGATCCTGGTCATTGTGTTGTAATGGTGATATTTTAGAATAATGGAATGTTATGGATGATGACTTTTGAAGTAATGTGATAAAATATGATAGAGGTTGGGGTTCATCTGATTGTATCCCATTAGCTTGTAAGGCTTCTATCTTAGCCTTGTGATGTTGCATAGAGTTTTGGATAAGTTCTTATAATGACATCTTGAGTGGGAGTCAATGAAGCTACTTTAGAATATATATATATATATATATATATATATATATATATATATATATATATATATATATATATATATATATATATATTCTAAAGTAGCTTCATTGACTCCCACTCAAGATGTCATTATACGAACTTATCCAAAACTCTATGCAACATCACGAGGCTAAGATAGAAGCCTTACAAATTAAAGGGATACATGTATCAATTCTAAAACATTATTATTTTGAATTTTTCTTAAAATATAAATTTTAGGTTTTGGGATGGGATTTGTAGGGATATTTGTGGTATAAGTAGGATATTTTATAAGTCACTTTGTCTTTATTGGGATTTTGGGTCTTATGATCATGGGTTTGGGATTGTGTTGCTATGTATATCATGTGTATTTGAAATAATGGTGGATTTTTCATGTTTTTAGACTCATCCAATTCTAGAGGGTTTAGGAGGGGTTTTTTATTGATTTCTATAAAATACTACCTTCCTTTGAAACTCATTCTGATCCTCTTGGTAATATACTAGTTCCTACATTGGATGTGACCCTAGTAAATTGACTATGGGGATAGTCATGACCAAATTATTCCATTAAAAGATCATCCTCTTCAAATAATTTTCAAGCCATATATTTTAGTATGTTACAACTTTTAGTCTCATCTCTCACTATATGGTGATACATGCATTTCTTATTTTCCTGATACCACACTAACATCTGAATATGGGGGTTAACAAGTTTTATGGGTGATAGTGTGACAAGGGAAGTTTTAATAAGTTGATTGAGAATCTTAGAGTAAGATCCCATCAATGGATAGTGGCTAGGCTTTTTGACCTTTTGAGGAATTGGCATGGAGGTTTTATTTGCTTTTGAGTATTGATCTTTCACACTGGTTATTTGAATATTCCCCACATTAGGTACTTTATGTTTAGGATAAGACATTACAACTAGGCCTCATCAGTAGTGAGGATTTAAAGGTCTATGAATTGGCATTATTATAGTGAGAAGACCCCATTGTAATGGTATATCATCTTTATAAGAGGATTCTACAATGGTGGTTGTTAGTTTTGCCAAAGGATTAGGTCATAATATGGATGCTCTAATTCAAATAGGTGAATTCCTCTTCCCTTTTAGATACATCTTCCCTTTTTGAATCTAATCAGGGGTAGAAGAGATATCCTTTTTTATGGAGTTCAATCCTTATGGGAGGGTGTTACAAGGATTTTCCTCACGACACCTCAAATTTTTTTTCCATTTCATAAAGCCTTCCCCCTAATTTATCTCTTTATAATATTTTGCTCTTCTCGAGCTATGATGGAAACTAGTCTTGGGTTTGGTTGAGGTAACATAATAGTCTTCTCTAAAGAGAGTAAGATAGAGGGGAGGAGTATGATAAATGAAGTTTTTGTAGTGATAAAACGAGTGGTACGTGTATCTTCTAGGATGTCTAAACAATAATCCTCTTGATATATTTATCATCTTCTATTTATAGTTGATTATCTTTAATGGGTTTATGTAAAGTTTCATTGAGAGGATCCCAAATAATGAGATTCAAAAATCTTGAGTGAGTTTTGGCGATAGATCTAGTTGATTCAGATGGTCCTAAGGCATATCCTATAAGGATATCTAGGATTTTAGTTATCATGGAAGGTGATTTATAAGTAATACCAACCTTTTTATTATAATTTAATCATGGATTATACTTATCACATAGGTCTCATGGTTTGAGGTGCATCTGAAATTAGCCTGTATAGAATTAGACATAGAGGCATGGTTGGGGAGTGACTACCTAAATATGTATATAGACTAATTAGGAGTAGCATTATGTTATATAATTATAACTCTCCTTGATCAATAAGGTTTTAAACTAGAACTTTGAAGTAGTGACACCTATTGACATCATGACCCAGTACATGATGGTAATTTCAAAAGTCATTTTCTTTCAACCATCTAGGCTTAAGGTGAGAGTCATCAAGAGATCTAATCAGATGAAGTTTGATGATGTATGATTTTAAGATCTTGTATAAAATATACGTCTAATATTCCACTAAGGGTGTGTACTACCATGAAGGAAAACATGTTAATGGTGTTTATGATTGTGCTTAAGAGGTAGAGGGTTTGGATTGGCTTTTTATTTATGGGGGTGTTGATTTTAAGACCATAAAATTAGTAGTTCCTTTGTTTTTGGTATTATTATTTACTTTGGTGGGATCAAGTTTGAAGTTTTTATTATGTAAATTTACCTTCCCTTCTTCTAAATCTTGTATTTCTATTTTATAGGCCATGGAAAAAGTCTCATCAAAAGTATTTAGGGATTGAACCCATAATGTTGATGAGATATGTTTAGCACATGATCTCACAAGTAATTTGATTATTTATAGTTGAGAAAGTGAAAAAGTAAGTTGGTTTATAATACTCCACCATCTAGCCACAAAATTAGTGACAAATTTATCATCGAATTGTCTAATGGCATAAAGGTCAGTTATGGTGACTTTTCTTGTGATGTTAATGGAAAATTACTCTAAAATGATTTAGGCTAGTTTCCCAAAAGAGAATAGGGAATGTTGAGGGATAGAATTGTACTAGTCTAAATTAATGTTCCTATTTGATAAAATCATTGAGGTAAGCATGTTTGAGTACTAGTCCTTGAGTATAAGTTGTCTCGAGAAGCCTAGACATAATGAGCATACTCGTATCATAAATATGTGCATGATGAGAATGAAGGGGTATGTGTAGAGTTATGACACTGTTTAAGGATAATTTAAGTCATTTGATAAATTTATAAGATCATAAAAAAGTGTTTAATGTAATTTTTCAACTTTCAAGTGCTTGAGAAGCCTAGTCATGACACTAGTCATAGCATGAAGAGATCTTGTGAGAAGGTATGAGCTTGGAAGCTTTCTAAAATGAGTGAAAATAGGCATGAATGGATATATAATGTTTATATATCATGAATATGATGCATTGGAGCACTCATATGAGTCTCAGGGTGAGTTTATATGGGTAGGACCTATAAACTTAGTCTATACCTAGACTATTTTTAGACCCTACCTGGATCAATGAGTCATCATGATCTATTATCAAGGAATATGAAGGATGTTTGACATTGTTTAATCATTTGAGATGTTTTTGAGCATGTAATTTATGTGGAGAGTATATTGAAAGAGGCATGAAGGTTAGTTTTAAGGCCTAATGTGATTTACAGGTTAAAGTCTAGAGAGTAAAGAGAGAGATTATGGCCTAATGAAGGGTCATGATCATATTTAAATATTTTTTAGCTCATATGATCATGGATAGAGGTATTATATGTGGTTTTAAATATGTTCACAATGTTTTAGGTCATGGTTTGTAATATAAGGCATGATAAGTGGTTTTGAGGTCTCTCATGTGTACAAAGAGAAGGTTTCTTATCCCAAGAAGGACTTTAAGGTGTTCATTGGCATGTGTAATCTCTGAATGAGAAAATAAACTATTCATGGTATATGGTTAAGGGTCCTATCTCAAATATCTATGCATTATTTAATGGAATGAGGAGTTAAACTTTATGAATAATTGTAAATCGTGGAAGATGGTGTAAACCCTCAAAGAAAACTAATAGTGACTCAATATGAAATAAGTTGTTATAAATTTATTATAATGGATTTTTATGAATATTTAAGTTATTTTAATTTGTATTCAACTCTCCTAGGCATGTATAAGTGTGATTGGTTTGTCAGGTGTGTGAGTAGACCCTATAAGAAACTGTTAGTTTCTCATAGATTTATTATAATAGTCAAATATAATCAATTCAAAGTATGAAAATAATTGGATGGATAAGGTTGATAATTATATTTTATTTACATGTTTTTTTTTATATATTTTATATCCCTCATGTATTCTAAAATGGTCATCTAATATAACATTTCACTAACATGCCTAATGGTGCAAATAGTGAGAAACTCAGGCAGAAGTGAGAAGATGATTAGGGATGGGTTATCATGGAATAGATATCAATCCAAGTGAATAATTATATTTTTAAAGAATTTTAATACATGTTAAATTTTGATATAATTTTTTTATATCATTATATATACCAAAAATTTGATCACAAGTTGACTTGTCTAACTTAGTGAGGTTTGTGTATAGTGAGGTCAACAGATTGGTATATAAGACCAATATTTCCATTTTACCATATTATACTTATATATAAAAATGGTATATTTATCACTTATTATCACCCAAATATGTTAGGAGTCTTTTAAATTTGTCATACAGTTGTTGAACGTCAAAATCATTATGACTAGTCTTCAAGGCAAACTAGTAGTTTTGGCTAAGCAAGTTGTAGTGATGAGTTTGAGGCTCTATTCCATAATTAGAATAATATAATGTACATGTTGTTTATATTTTGGAATTTTATTTTATATAAACTATTTTTATAAGTTTGTTTAGTTATTTAATGTATTAAAATGTTGTAGCTAAAATGGTTTGATTGATTGAGTGAGGTCTATGAGAGAGAAGGTCAACAAATTAGTCTACAAGACCAATAATTTCCATTACAAATTATGATATTTTTGTTGTTTATTTTTATAAATATTTTCTAGTATAATTTTAATTAATTATAATTAATTTATTATTATCTTTTATGTGTTATAATTTCAAATTTCCATGACTATGTTTTGAGGTCAGTTGGCAGTTCAGACCAACTAGTTCAGAGTGAACATTTTGTAGAGAAGAGTTTGAGCCTATTTACCTTGAGTTAAAGTGTTTTATTACATTTTTTTCATGAGATTTATAAGTATCTTATTTATTTCCATGTTTATTTAGATAATTAGTTTTTTATCTTTATTAGTTTGAGATAGACTTTATGGGTATGCACAAGCCTAATTATGAATAGTATTAATGGCATGCTTCAAGTGGTGATTGGAGATAAAAAGTGTCATGTACCTAAAATTATATTATTATAGGTCTATTTGAGTGTATAATTAAGTTTTCCTTCTATATGTGGATATTTAATTTTTTCCAAGGAGATGAAAAGGTAATGTGTGCTAATGAAGGCTTAATTGAATTAGGTCTCCTTAAAGCCCAAAAGAGGTTTTGGTCCTATATTTTATTAATAACATATTTAAAAGTTTTATTCATGTATGAAACGTGTTATATGAAATATTTAAATTGTAATCCAAGTTTTAAAGTGTATATGGTTGACCAATAGGTCTATGAGCAAGAGGGTTGTATATATAAGGCAATTTTAGGGATATTTATGTGCAGAGTGTGTAAACAAATGAAATAGTGAATCAATAAGTATAATTAGGTCTTGTTGAAAACATTAAGAACATAAATAAACTATGATGAATATTTTATATAGGTCATAAGTATTAAAATCAAGGTCATATGACCTAATCAATTCAAGAAGAGGTTTTATTGAGCAAAGAAACCTAAAAGATAGTTTGAGAGGGATATAAGTCTATGAAGAGCTAAATAATGAGTTCATAATATATTTTATGAGAAACAACGTGTTATTAAGGTGATAATATTTTTAATTTTTTTGATTTGGTGATAATTAATCTAGGGGGTTGGTACCTCCTTACAAGTTGGTGTTTCCTAAAGCCTAACTGAGTTGGTGCTTAGTTAGTTGGGGTTGGTACTCCATGTGAAGTAGGTGATTCACTAAATTTGTTGTTTTCATTATAGGATTATATTCCATTTGAATAAAATAATGAATTTTATTCCCCTTTAGGTTTTCCAGCATATGTGATGTGTTATTATGTTTCATGTTTATATGGATAGGTGTTTATGCATGCTAGATCTATATGCTTGTTTTAATGGTTTATGATTAATTTAGTGAAATTGATAATTAAGTTTTGAAGACTTATTCACCCACCCCCTCAATAATTTTTCTTCCAAAAAATTATACCAAGAAACTAATGGTACTTATATCCCTCATCTATCTAAGAACTTGAGAAGAACCATATAAAAATGGGGGGATTATTGGTATTATCATGATGTGATAATTATCAAGATTTTAGGAACAAGACCACATCCTATATTATTTCCATGCCATGTCCCTAAAAAAATTATATAAAAAATGTGGCTCAATATATTTATAAAAAAATAGATGTGGATCTAGGTCAAAATCATTTGGCCTATTACTTCAATACTCCTTTTACTATTGGGTAGCTCCAAGATGTAGTAGGTGCCCATTTTAACCTAGTTGGGAAGGTTATATCTAAAAATATTTTGGATGAGACCTAATCTAGAGAATGGGATCCTAAAAATTAAATAAATAAATATCTTCAACTCCTAAAGGATAATAATAAAGTGAAAATCACATATGGTCACCAAGGGTATGATTATGATAAAATTTTCATGAATGAATTAGATGACATATAGATATGGACTAGAATGAAAGACAACAAAATGTCCATAATGGTCACCTAGGCTATCTAGTGAAATATTAAATATATAAAGGATCATGTGAATGAGATTTTTTAATAATAATAGAGAGAATGGAGTCATTATTGGCTCTCATATCAACCTCAACGATAAATGGGCTTGAATTAACCCCCCTCTCCTATAATAGAAGAAACATATCTAAAGTAGGGGGAATACAATAGCCAAAGGTAATAAAACATCTTGCTAATAAAGGAAAGTATTATATATCCCCTTGGTCCCCATAAAAATTCCACATATCCAACTACCATTACCAAAATTTTGGGCCCAACCACTATAGTGGAAATAAATCCATCTCTTTAAGACAAGAAAAATACCATATTATCCATGGAACCACTACATTCACTTGTAATAGTCACACAAGTGAGTCTTCTAGAGTTTTTGAAAGATTATTTATCATATCGATACACTAATTTATCCTCTCAACTAGATCCATATCCATATAATCCACTTTCCACTACCATTATTCCATTTTCTATTCCATCCCCACTACTCATAGTAGTATTCGCTACTAATATGACTATTTCATTTAATTCATCTTCCCTTTCACCTCATGTTTCTCCCATAGCCACTTAATGAAGGAGATCTAAATTATTTCCATCCTCCTCTAAATTTAATAAACTAATTAAATACAGTTAGAATAATCCCCTATCAATTAGGAAGTAAAGGAAGAGGAACATGGACATGTAATATCCTTGCTGGAATATGCCACTAATGAAGAGGAGGAAAATTCATAAATGATGATGGAAAAATAACAAAGGGTATGTGAAGAGGAATCCAAAGGTGAGTAAATGAAGAGGTTGAGTTATAAAAGGATAAATATCAAAGCCTAGGAAGTCTACAAGAATTAAAAACACCAACTGGTGACCTAGACCAACAAGTCCTTACTATAAATGAGAGGAAAATTATGATTGAGGTAGTTTCTTCTATTTCCATTGTAAATAATTCAAATTAAATTTTACTCTATCCATATTGAGGCCAAAATTATCTAGTTTAGTTGATTTTTCCATTCTTTCAAAATCTAATAAATTAAATACTCCTAATAAAAGGAGTCCATTTTGAGAACATGGTCCCAGTCTAAATTTTAAATCCTAGAAAGCCACTAGTTCCTAGGAAGCATTCAAATCAATTAGAGCTACCTATTCCAAAATCCTCACCTATATATTCATCTAAATTTTTAATTGAAAATAATCTTAACTTGATTAATTTTTTAGTTAAAGTTTAAATATAGAGGTGTTGTAACCATAATCACTAAGAGGGAGGGTGAATAAGTGTAACAAAAAACTTTCCTTAAAATATATCCAATTATTCATGAACTATAAAAGAAACATTAAGATCTAGAAATGTATAAATACTATTAATATGAGAAGAACACAAGAAAACACATATATTGTTGGGAAAAAATTAAGGGAAATAAAACCCACTATGATCCCGAAAATTTACTATAGTCATATAAAATGAAAGATCAATTTTTTTTGAGCACCAACTCAACTTGGAGCACCAACCCCAATGAATGAAAAAACCTACTTGAAAGGAAGCACCAAATCCCTAAGTGACTCAATAAAACCTCATAAATTTTAATCACCATATATATTATCAATTTTTATGGTCTCATTTCAATACCTCCTTCTATTCTACCAAGTAATATTTTATTTTCTTATATTCTTACTTACAAATAGGCCTAAAATTGTCATGTATATATACAAGTCTCACAGTCACATATTACTTGGTCAGCCACACACCTTCAACATATTATGTAGGATATATAATAGGTTTTATGATATCTTATTAAATTTATTAAAATTAAATTTGGACCCCTTTTGGTCTTTACCAGCTCAATTAGGCCTCATTTCTCTTTTAGGCCTCACAGAGACCTAATTGCATTAGGTCTCTCTTCTTAGAGTCAAAGCTTTATCATTTTGGGACCATATGGCATTCTAAAATAATAAAAAACCATTAAATAAATTATAAAAAAAAACTATAATAACATTTTTAATGATTATTTATACCTATATCCTTCACTCATACCATGAAACCTCTTTTAGGACAAACTGTCATATTAGACTTATGTACCTCAAAAGTATGTCTTACAAAAATGAAGCTTATACACCCTTAATATAATAAAATATGAAAAATTAAACATTTATAGAGGTTATAAATGACCTTTTGGTACTTAAAAAATTATTGGAAAACTTTCACTCAGGAGATAAAGGATTAAAACCATCTCTACAACTCATTCACTTAGAACTGCCAATTTACCTCAAAAACTAGTCATGTTGACTTAGACCTCCAACACTTATGTATAAAATTTTAGTGAATATTTATGCATTTAGATGGTCATATTATATCTGAATACCATAATTATACATAAATATAATAAGGTATAATGGAAAATAATTGTCTTATAGACCAATATCTTGACCTTATATCACACAGTCTTACTTAAACCAAATAGGTCATTTTGTGAACAACTTTTTCACCATATTCACTAACCTCAAAAAATTATTCCAAGAATTAACATGAATTAAAATTAATAAATGAACTCTTAATTCACCTTTTTACATAAATATGACATGCTCAAACCCTAAAAACCATATTCTCATCTTTGCCTATGTTTTGCACTATTTACACCATTAGATATATATGTGATTGGCTAATTTGGATGACCAAATTAGAAAATTTTAAGGATATAACCTATCCAAAAATCATGGACATGAAAAATGAGTCCTTAGATTATTCTCCCATTGATTTTATTTCTTTACCAATATAAATTTTGAGAGATACAAAAACTTCTTGATAAATAAACCTATATTTATGCATTTTCTTTCTCATCTAACTAACCAACACCACATGAAGGTACATAGGAGATTTGAATACATTATACAATAAATTTCATAGGAATTTGAGCCCATTTTGATCTAATTTGAATAATATATTTCACATCAGATCCTTATTAGGGTTTTAGGGAGTTTTAACATATGTTTTGGTATTAATAATTATTCATAAAGGACTACCCCTTGAATCCGAAATCAATGCCTAGATATATTATCTAGGACATTTACCTATCTCTCCTTAATATCTCATATTCCCATACAAAGGTTACATGTGCTAACACATGTTTAAAATTGGTTCTTGGGTTTGAGACCTCATTATGTGATCTCAATAAGGCCTAAAACTATGTTTCATATACTTTTTATTGAAGTCTTGACCTCAAAATTTGTGATCATGCCTAAAAAACTTGTATAACGTATTTCCATGCTCACATGTGAATAATTTCCCTTAAATCTGATACTCATACCTTATTAGGCTAGTAGGTCTAAGAGAGGTTTATGTGTAGGCTTAATCTGAAGGTCCTGCCCCTATAGGCTCACCCTAAAACTCTCATGAATACTTAAATTCCTCACAAATATGCTCAAATAGTGCCATAAAACCTTTAAATGCATGTTCTCATTCATTTTCATGCACATACCTCTTCATGCCATGACTAGGTTCATGACCAGGCTTCCTATACAACTTTGACATCAATGACCTATACCTTCATTCAACCATTAAAGTATTAGTTACCTTAAAATTCACTCTTTTTCTTTATCTTATGACAACATTATCTCAATGACCTCTATGAAAATGCTCTCTCAATTCACATTCTCACATCACATACTTCTAATTAGGCTTAGTCACCTTTGACATCAACCTTCTTAAGATGTACCTTTGACATCAATGACAATACTAAATAATATCCCCATTTTTAATCTATGGAAACCACTCATAGAAACTTCTCTCAATAAGATATAAATCCCTTATTCTTAACTTTTCTACCCTTTTGACATAAATGACAAAGAGATGTCTACAACTTCTTGGATCACACCTCTTGCAACCAAAACACTTAACATACATGATTATGAGTTTATGAATAAACATGTATGTAATAAAAAATGCATCATGTCTATAAATCAGTCCTACCTCAAATTAAATAGAGCATAACTACACTTCTAATTGGGAATACATTTGTTAAGCTAAAGCATGACCAATATGGGGATCCACTAGACCTAATTAGGGGATCACTTGTCATAATACACCATGATAGGAAGGGTTACAAAGCATATAGTCTAACACAATCATGCAACAACCCTAAAATATTACTAAGTTTAATTTTCACTCTATTCTAATAAACAAGAAAGTAAATCTAATCTAGTGCACACCAAATCTTGTGGCACAATATGAGGGGTTAGTAAAGGAATAAAAACATTTATAAGAGAATATAAATTAAGATAATAATGATTAAGACCCTAATATATGGAATATGAAGATTAATATTATTCTAGCTAATACTTATGCTACTCATATCTAATAAAGAGAGGAGAACAAATTTAGAATATACTTACCTAAATATGAACCCATCAAGAATCAATATCTCCCTTGGCCAAATGGGATTTACAAGAGGTTATTGTGGTTTATAAATATAACTAATAAAGTCCAAAGCATCCAAGACTTATCCACAAGACTAGATTCTCCAAGTAGAAATCCTAAACTAAGACTCCTCAAGTAGAATGGTGGCAGAGCAGATTGTAAATAAGCATGAGTAAATAATAACTCATTATTATATATTAAAATAATTATGAAATGATCTTGTACTTGTAAGAATATCTCACCCTAAATCCTTTTGAATATGTCATCTATATGGTGTCAACCTAGTCAACCCTTTATGTTTTTGGGAGATAAATCACTAGGTCCTAAGCTAGTTCAAATGAAGCATTCAAAAAAAAATACCAAAAAATAGTATAAGGTTGACCTAGTCACCCATGTATAGTAATCAGAGGCTAAAAATTATATAGGGTTGACCCAATTGACCTAGTACAGTCAACTAGTCAAAGTGGATCAAGTTTAGGAAAAGAGGGATGGAAAGAGGAAAAAAATTGGACTGTGCAAAGGAGGAATAATATGTTATGTAATGGTTTTAAGAGCTGGTTTGATTGGTAATAATGTGTCAATAATGGACAATAATATTGTGAAGCACCAGAGGTCTACCCACCCCTTTCCCAGTGCACCCCTTAAGGTATGCACTTAGAGAGATTGGGTCTCGATGGGTTCTTACAAGATGTAAAGCATCAATAATTGATAAAAATTGAAAATATTATGTTTATAAATATTCCCCACTTTAATATTATCACATGTCACTAAGGTACAATAGGGGATGGTGCTTCAAGAAAGAACATAAGGACACATAATGTTGATTCTATAAAAAGTTGTAATATTTTAAAGAAAAAAATAACTAAACATAAATGACTAAAAGGGAAATATTTAAAAAGTAAATGCAATGCATACATTGACTTACCTTTATCTCTAGATGGATATATATTATTATATTAGTTTTGATTATGTAGGGCATAGAGACTACTTTCAACAAACCCAAGAATACAAAATTAAAGAGCAAAAACAAATAAATGTAGGAAAGATAAGATAAATGGTGCTATGAGGATGGGACATGCTTGGTAAATTTGTAAATCTAGGGTGACAGGTTATATGTTAAACCAAATTACCAATTTAAAAACAAAAATAAATTGGGTAACCAAAAAACCAAGGCTACTAAAGAATAAAAAACTCAAACAAGCTATCCTTAAGTAAGAAAGGCAAACTCACCAATTCAAACCAAGGATTCATGTAAAAAAGGATGGTAATCAAACATAAATGGTAAAATAAGAAACAAAATGGTAAAACAACATTGATGAGTGAGTATTAATAATCCTTATCTAACTCAACAATGGAAAAAGGAATCATAAAATGGAAAACAACATTGATGAGTGAGAAGTAACAAGACAATCTCACTCAACAATAAAAGAGGGTAAAAAATTAGGTGTCCATAACAACGAGATAGTAAAATAGATGACAAATGGTAAAAGGAAAGTAAAACAAGTGTAAAAATGTAAATATATGATGACAAAGAAAGAATTAATCCATAGTTACTCAAACATGTTATTTCACCTTAAAGATAGATAAAATTGAAACAGAGTAGTGCTAGCATGTTTTTAAGAGATGAAGAAGAAGGAGTTAAAGAAGAAAAGAAAATAGATTTTGAATCATAATTTGTCTATTAATGGTAGAAATGAAATGGGTAGACGGGATAATGAATGAAAAACCAAGGTAGATGAACTCTTTATCAAATTCAAGACACTCAAATTAGGTTTTTCAAAACAAGAGGACTTTCAACCTCAAGGAATTTGGAGAACTTGTCTTAGCTACACAATTATTAGGTCAAAAAATGAAGTATATAGATCATCCCATGAATGATATATGCATGAAAATTAAAATATACCTACCTTCCTATAATGTGTTCCCTATTCCTTATGACCCCTTACAAATTTATCATTCTACCATGAAGATTAGGTATTTATGTGAGAAAGTAGGTAACACCATAGAGTTTGTTAAATTCCCCTATTCTAATATATTGGCCTACCATACCCCAATGGACCTCAACTCTATGTGAGGATAACTATGGATTTTGTTCTTTTATTAGAGATAAGAGATGTGCTTGTAATCACGTCTTTTCATGTGATGTTGACTCTTGAGATTTGTATGTTGTTTTTTAGATATCATTGCATTTTGTTTCAAATTATTTGGCTTTTAAATTTCTTGATTGATTTTTATATTCCTCCTCCATATGGTTTTTTAAAACCAAACATAGGTGCTAAAGTTGACTTTCCTTTGAATACATGGGACAAGGTTACTAAGAGAGAGAATTTGAAAGAGCATGGAGTCTAAAAGTCTCATAAATCTAAGTGAAATAAAGTGATATCTTGACTTAGACCTTGTTTTATCTAATGTGGGGTAAAATAAAGGGGAAATCAATAGGAATGACACATGGAATAATTTGAATTACTTTAAATTACAAATAAAATGTGACAAAGGGTAAAAAGGGATACAATGATAAGAAAGTGTGATTCCTTATCATAAGAGTGAGATAAATGGGGGAAAACATGATGGCATAGATTGTTTTGAAAATTACATCTACTAAAAGAACCAAAAGTTAAAGTTTGAGAATAAGGATGTAAAAATAAACATGAAAATATGGTAGTTTTATAAGGAGGGTCAAGTCTTATCCGTAGTTTTATATTGTAACTCATAAAAGAGAAACCAAAGGGGTGTGAATAAGCAAGTGAAAGATAAATTTAGGTAATAAAAAAGATGGTAGTTTTATGAGGAGTGTCAGGTCCTATCCATAGTATTATAAATAAAATCACAAAATAAAACTCGAGGGGTGTCAAAAATAGAAAATACAAGAAGATAAAGAAGACTATGGTACATAAAGAAACCAAAAGACCAAAAGAGAGGACTAAAGTTTTGTGAAAGGAAGGCACTTGATACATAGGTAAATACCCATGTAAGTAACCTACAAAAAGTTTTAGATATATATAGATAGAAAGTATGAAAATAAGGAACTGTTTAGGCAAAGTAATTTTTGAGAAATTGTGCATTAGTGAGATCTTTAAAAATATGGCCTTCATTAGTTTGAAAGTGGTAGGTTCTTGGACCAATAATATCTTGACTAAATATGAGTACCACCATTTTTTGGTGTATTATCATATTTATCATGGGTGTAGTCCAATTTAAGGATAATATCACCAATATTAAATGTGTGAACTTTAATATATTTATTAAGTTGTCTGGCAATTCGAGCCTTGTATTGATGGTTATGTTGTAAGGAAAAAAGATGACATTCATCAAGTATATCAAGGACATGAAGTGGAGATTCATGTAATTATTCATCAATAATAATACCATGAAGAGATATAAGAAGAGAGGAAAGTTCAAATTATAAAGGAAGAACTTACTCATAACCATAGATTAGTGAGAATGGATTTGCCCTAGTAGTAATATGTATGCTAGTCCAATAAGCCCAAAGTGCAAGATAAAGATGAAGATGCCAATACATGTAGGTTTAATGAATTATCTTTTAGAGGATTTTTTTGATAATTTTATTAGTAACCTCATCTTATCCATTACATTACATATGATAAGGTGTGGAAAATTTGTAATTGATGGTATGGGGAACACCAAAGCATAAAATGATTTACTTAATAATAAATTTGGAAATGGTAAGACTAATGATGTCAACAAGGGGCATGGATTCTACCCACTTGGTAAAATATTTAGTATTAGTGATGATAAAGACATGCCCATCTTGGGAGCAAGGTAATTTACCAATGAAATCAAATCCCCATGTGGAAAATGGCCAAAGAGATTCGATGGTTTAAAGTTTAGTTGGAGGGTATGTATTAGATCATCATGAAGTTGACAAGGATTACACCTTTTAGCATATTCAATTTCATCCTTTTCAATAATAAGCCAAAATTAACCCATACATAGGCATTTTTGGGTTGTAACATGTTCGCTATAGTGGCCACTACAAATGCCCCCTTGTATTTGTTCAAGAAGAAGAGAAACCTCATATTTCATAACATAATGGAGTAAGTTACCTTTATCATTTCAATAATAAAGGATGATGTGTTGAAATACATACTTTAAATCTTGTTTATGAATACATGTATTTTCATGCGAGTCTAAATTAGTAGGATAAGTTTGATTTTCCAAAAATTGAATGACGTCTTTGTACCATGGTTTCTATTGAATGGTAAGAGCCTTAATATGATAGATAAGTGAATCTATTGTTTGAGTAGAGGATTCATATTTATATAAGAAAAATAAGATCAAAAATGACTTGGTGTGGATGAAAGAGAGATGTTAAAGAGGCAACAGAATTAGCAATGGAATTTTGATCTCTCATAATAGGCTCAATAGTGAAATAAATGAAATCCTTAGCAAGAGTGGTTGTAATTTGATGATATGTGATTAGGTTCTCACTTTTACATTGATATTCACCACTGACGTAGTGGAAAATAACTTGAGAATCATCTAAATCATGAAGGTATTGAATGTCTAAATCAAGAGCAACTCGCAATCCTAGAAATGAGAGCTTCATATTTGGCCATATTATTACTAACATCAAAGGTGATGCATAATGATAAAGGAATGATATTTTCAAGAGGAATTATGAGAATTCAACATGCCCCAAATCCTTGAAGGAATTTGGCACCATTAAAGTAAAGGGTCTATGTATCCTCATGAAATTCAACGTTGATTTTAGGAAGTTCCTCGATAACTAATTTTTGTTTAGTAATACCAGAGGGAGTAGTGGATTCCTTAATATTATTGACTTCAATATCAATGGTAAATCTATGAAAATAATTTTTGAAATATATATATTAATTAAGACCTTTGATGTAAAGTATATTGTCATCTGTTACATTATCTTAAAGAAAATAAGTATTTGGTGTGGGAGCTACAACAAGTTGATCATCTATGATTTTCCATTTGATATCTTTTTGAGTGATGATACAGAGATGAAATTCTATAAGGAGGGACATCCATTTACCAATTCCATCTCTAGGAAGAAATGAATAGGAGAAAAAATGACAAAGAGGGTTGCAATGAATAATGACATAAGTATTGGTAAAGCATATAGTGGTAAGGCTTTTTAGTTATAAAATAGATGATGAGGAAATCATGCTCAATGTTGGTATAATGTGTTTCACAATTTTGAGGCCTTGACTAATGTATTAGATAATATACTCTCTTCACGTATCATCTTGTTGTGTAAGGATTGCCCCAATTGAAATAGGTGTGGAATAAATATATAGAATCAAAGGTTTATCATTGGAAGGAAGATGAAGTTTGGGTGGATGAAGGAATGACTATTTCATATTATCAAAGGATTTTTGACATGGATCCATCCATTATAAAGTATTATATTTCTTAAGAAGTGAATTTATGGAGTGAATTGTATATGCCATTTTGGGTATGAATCATCTAATTAGTCCAAGTTTTCCGAAATAACTTCGAATGTCAGAATAAAATGAGGAATGGGCATGTTGATGTTATTATTAGTGCAAGTTTTTATTTTTCCCTATTTATTAATTAGGGAAATTGTATTTCTTGTGCATACATGGATTTTCTAATATTTGTGGGATAGGCTAGCTTATGTGAAGGTGTGTGTCATAGGTGTCATAAGAATGTCATAAGTAACTCCCTTGATGAGAGTTACTTCTCTATTCTTAGCACCTTGTCACCACCTTTCATGGAGGAGTTACAATCTATTATTGGCGTGCCTTGTCCACCTTTTATGGAGGAGTTACTTACGTACTCTCCTATTTGTAGTCCTCACTTTGGCCATCTCATGTTAATTCAAATTTGGTTTTCTCCATTTTTTCTTGTGCAATTTATCTTCTTGTGTTATTTTCAAATTGCTTTAGCATCTATTTGGTGGGAACTTGCTTCATCTCGTGTGATCACGTCTCCATTGCACTCACATTATCCAAATTCTGGAAACAAATTTGATATGGTATCAGAGCTAACCTGGTAATCTCGTGTGTGATTATGCTTTTAGATTATTTTGAAATCAAGAGTGGAGTTCTCTTTATTTTTTATTCTAGATTTGGTCTAAAATAAACAAAATTATGTCAATATCATTTCTGGTATCTTTGGCCTTTGTGTGTCTTGATTAATCTATTGTGGCTTTAGTAAGGTGGAGGATTTTTTTTGTCATTTTGCAAAAAAATTTGTGTATTCTATGTGTTGTTCTTGGATGCCACTTTCTGGTAGAAAGAGTTGAAACTGCCCAGATCAGGCGCTGCCCACTCTCATCTTCAGTCTGTGCCCTCCAACAGTAGGTGCCTTCTATTCTACCATGCCACAGGTAGTTCAAGAAAGGCACAATAGTAGAGTCCTTCCAGCTAGGCACGTTAGGCTATACGGCACATGTTTGCTATTTTTTTTGTTTTTTGCAAAAATTCAGATTTGCACCCTCTTTTTGGGATGCCACTTGTTGCATTTGTTGTTTGCTGATAAGAATTCAGATTTTGTGCCTCATTTTTGGTGAAGTCTTTTGACATGCCTCAGTCTCTAGCAAGGTGCCTCAGACAAGCCATATGGACTAGCAGGTCAGCATTGCATTTTGTCTTTTTTGCAAATCTAGACTATTTGCTTTTGAACGCCCCTTCCTTACTTGGCATCCTATTTGGCACCCCTTGGACACATGGCTCCATTATTTTATCTATGATTCATTTGTTTTAAGTTAAAATTGACTTTTTAAAACAAAAATCATCCAATTTGACTGAGTATTAAGGTTTTTAGACAGTTTGGTAATTTTGGGGGTTTGAATTTTAACTTGTATCTTCGACCTACGAAGATGAAGGGTGAGGCCAAGGTTGGAAAGAGGCCAATTCCCCCTCACAAATACCTCCTTTGGATTCCTCATTCTGAGCCAAATCTAATGAGTGGTTGGAAGGCCACTTTCTCTCCCCATAACAGACATTTTTTTAATGTTTTAGTGTTTTTTTTGCAAAAACACTAGTTTACGAGAAAATTGTAACTTTAATATCTTGCAAATGGTAGCTCAATTTTGGGTGCCATTTTTTGAAAAATTGCTTGTAATTAAATTCTCCACATTGTATACTTTTTATTTTTTAGAAATGCACTAGTTTATAAAGTGCCAAAAATTTGGGTCTCCCGGGACGCATTTTCGGCTAAGTCTGACGTCCTATTTGCTTTAGTCTTGCACTGATTTCTCTAAGACGCATTTTCAATTGATTTAAATGTCTTTTGAGCATGTAATTACATATTTTTGTGGGGCTCAATATTTTTTTGGTGGGGATGTGATTGCTTTTCACAACTTGCTTTCATTCTCCTTTCTGTATACATTCACAACTTGCAATCAACACAACTTCACCTAAATACAGCTAAAAAATGGATTATTTTCAACTTAAACCCCTAACACCCTTCAACTATCATGAATTTAAATTTAAAATGTCAATTATTATTAGAAGCAAAGGGTTGTATAAGATCACCATGGGTACAGAAGTAGAGCCCAACACTGATGCTGAAAAGGTCAAGTGGTACAACTATAATGATGAAGCCTTTGGATTACTGAGCTTGTCTATGTCTCCCAAAATTCTCTTCCATATATAATCCTCCTATACTCTTAATGCCATATGAGACACCTTAGAAAATTTATTTGGTAATCTTGATGAGATGAGAGGTCATGAGCTCAAAAATGAACTCATAAGTCTAAGTCCTAGCAACTTTGACACCCTACAGGACTTCTTCACTCAGTTTGAGGCCCTTAGATTGAAATTTAAAGAATGTGGGATAGAGAAGAAAGATGATAAACTCATCCTTTCTATTCTCACAAAGTTAGTCTAAGCTATTCAGTCTTTGTCTCCATTTTCCATGCCACCAATAGTGCGCTTGGCACTACATGGAAAATGCCTTCTTTGGATTCATTCATTACCGACTTGACTAGGGAGCAAGATAATATAATTCAAATGGGAAAAATGAAGTCTACTCAACCCCAAGATTTGATATCTAGAAATGGTAAGGATAAGACTTCAACAAAGGATAAGAAGAAAAAGAATAAGGACTAAGAGAAGAAGAAAGAAAACACCAATCCTGCCAAAAATAACACTGAGTCTTCATCCTTCAATGCTAAACCAAAGAAGGAGAAGGTTAAGTGTGCATATTGTAAAAAGATAGGGCATGATGAACACAAGTGCATGAAGAAACAAATAAATCACCTAACTCATCTTCTAGAGAAGAACAACATAGGTGTTCTTGAGTCCATCAAGCAAAATTCATTTACCCAAGATTCCACTAAGGCAAAAGGCAAGGGTAAGGAGAAAGAAAATGGTAAGGCTCTTGTAGCTACAACAGCTTCTACATATTAATGGGTCATATACTTGGGTGCTTCTCACCACATGGGCTCTTCACTAGTTAAGTTTTCATCTTTAGAGCCTTGTAGCATGACTTCAATTAATTTGGGTGATGACACATTAGTTTTTGTTGCAGGGAGAGGGTCAGTTGAAATGAAAGGAGGAACATTCAATAATTTTATAAGTGTCATTTCTCTTTCAACCAATCTCCTATCAGTGTACCAAATCACTCACATTGGTTGGGGCATGAGAGTTGAGTTTTCACCAGATTTAGTGGCTATCAGGGAGTTACATAGTGATACTATAGTGGCAATGGGTAGGGCAGATCACCAAGCTAGGTTATACACCTTCTCACATATTGCATTAGATTCTTCTCCAATAGCATTGCTGACTCATTCAAATAGAGTTAGAAAATTATGGCATGAGCAGTTTGGCCACCTTAACTACCGCTACCTTGAGCAACTTTGCAAACATGACATGGTCATTGGATTGCCTCGTGTCCAATTCTCAAAAGGTCTTTGCGAGGGATGTTCCCTTAGGAAGCATCCCGAAGCAAAATTTTACAAAGGCAAAGATTAAAGGGCTTCACAGCCTTTGGATTTAGTCCACAATGATGTATTGGGACCTTTTCCTTAACCATCTTTCACAAGGGCCAAGTACATCCTCACTTTCATTGATGATTTCTCTAGGTACACTTGGATATATTTTCTCAAACAAAAGTCTGAAGTGTTTGAAAATTTTCTATACTTCAAGGTTCTTGTTGAGAAATAAAGTGAGAAATCCATCAAGGTTCTTTGAACTAATAATGGAGGGGAGTATGTCAGCATCAGGTTTGAGTTGTTTTGCACCATAGAGGGGATTGATTTGTAGTGCACAGCCACTTCCATTCCTTCATACAATGGGGTTGTAGAACACAAGAATAGGTTCTTGAAAGAGATGGGTAGTTGTATGATTCACTCCAAATCCTTAGCACCATAGTACTAGGTTGAAGCCATCAATTGTGCTTTCTACATTCAAAATAGGGTTCCTCACAAAGCTTTGAAAGGGATAACACCCTTTGAATCTTGGCATAAAAGGAAACCTGATGTTGAGCACCTTAGAATTTTTGGATCCCCAACCATGGGCCGCATTCTAAAGAAGAAACATAAAGCTATGGAATGCCAGTCTAAGCCTTACATCTTTTTAGGATATCCAAATGGTATTAATGGATATCATCATCTAGATTTAGTCACTCATGAGTTGTTCATTAAAAGAAGTGTCTATTTTTAGGAGAGTCCTAGAGACTCAACACTTGACACTTCTTCTCCCTAGTCGGATCTACTTCTTCATGATGATTTCTCCTCAGATTCAAATCAGCCATAGTAGGTTCTTAAGCTAGATTCATCTTCCTCTTCTTTGAGTTCAGACAATGAGGACAGTGATGTAGAGTCATCCACCTCTAGTCATTTAGAGGATGAGGAGTTAACACCTGATTCACCCACTTCTAGGCCACTTTGGGTCAGACAGACACTTGAGAGTGTTGACACTTGGGCAGGAGATCTCGCAGATGACATACATACTAGGGGGGATTTTTAATGAGATCCACATGCCTTATTTTCTTCAGTTTTGGATCCATAGACTTTTCAAGAGGCATCAGGGTAACCTGAGTGGGATAGTGCTATGTAAGAAGAATATTCTTCCTTAATCAAAAATCACACTTGGGATTTGACTTCACTTCCTAAGGGAAGAAAGATGGTTTGATGTAGGTGGATATATCAGACCAAGTTTGCAGTAGATGGGTCAGTTGATAAGTACAAGGTGCAATTGGTCACCAAGGGTTTCTCATAGGTGGTAAGCATTGACTACTTAGAGACCTTTTCACCTGTTGTAAAGATGACTTCTATTTGACTCACCTTGGCTATTGTTGTAGCACATGGTTGGGATGTGCATCAGATGGATGTGAAGAGTGCCTTTCTTCACAGAGACATAGAGGAGGAGATCTACATGGAGCAGTCACCAAGATTTCTTCAGGATTCTTCCTTAGTATGTAAACTTAGGAAATCTATCTATGGCCTTAAATAGGCCCCTCATGCTTGGTATGCCAAGACGGATTCCTTCCTTCTCATAGTAGGTTTCACTAGGTGCCATTTTGATCCCAATGTCTACTTCTTATGATATGATTTTGGTTTTATATGTTGATAACCTTTTGATCACCGGGAGTTTTTCATCAGCTATTGCAGTGGTGAAGGCATCTCTCCAAGATAGATTTGACATGATAGACTTGGATTTGTTGCACTACTTCCTTGGCATCAAGATCGCACATTTAGATTTAGGGATTTCTCTTGCATAGCCTAAATATGCTCTTGACTTATTGGCTCAGTTTCACATGGTTGATTGTAAGCCATCTCTGACTCCCTTTCTATCAGGAGTCAAGCTTGAGGCTGGTTTTTCTTCACCATTGATTGATGCCACTCGGTATTGCCAACTTATTGGTAGTCTCATCTACTTGACTCACACCAGGCCCAACATATCATATACAATGGGACTTGTTTCTAGATTCATGCAGGAACCTCATGAGCAGCATTGGAAAGCAACTAAGAGGATCTTGCATTACATACAGGGTTCACATAGATATGAGATTCATTATAGATTTGGCATAGATGTTGACTTGGTTAGATATATAGATTCAAACTAGGCTGGAGATTCACATACTCGCAAGTCCACTTCTAGTTACAATTTCTCTCTAGGTTTTGGTCTTATCAGTTGGTCTAGCAAGAAGCAGAATGGTATTGCAATATCATCCATAGAGGTAGAGTATAGGGGAGTTGTTAATGCAGCTACTGAGGCTACTTGGCTTCAAGGGAATCTTTCTAAGTTTGGCATTCCTATCAAGCAGCCCACCATCATTTATTGTGACAACTAGAGTACCATTTAGATTTGAAGGAATCTAGTTTTGCACTAGCAGACCAAGCACATAGAGCTTCACATGCATTTCATTCGGGAGCTTATTGATGGTCAGGTCATTAACTTGATATTTTGGTAGTCTTTAGATTAGGTTGTAGACATCTTCACCAAACCTTTCATTGAGAGCAAGTGCATTCATCTATGAGCTCTTCTTTGGGTGTGGTCCACATCTACAATAACATCATCTTTAGGGGGGTCCTTCTAGCCTCTTTTTTTTTTATGTCTTTCTTTTGGGGGGGGGGAGTTTTTTCCTATGGGTTTTCTCCTTTTCTCTATCTTATGGGAGATTGCATTTGTACATGGGTACCTCATCAGGCCTAGTTATCGGGACCCATTTTTTATTTCCACACTGCCCACCTAAGCTACACTTATGGAGGGGTATTAGTGTAGGTTTTTATTTTTCCCTATTTATTAATTATGGAAATTGTATTTCTTGTGCATACATGGAGTTTTCCTACATTTGTGGGATAGGCTAGCTTATGTGGAGGTGTGTGTCATAGATGTGTCATAGGTGTCATAATAATTTCATAAGTAACTCCCTTGATGGGAGTTACTTCTCTATTCTTATCGCCTTGTCACCAGCTTTCATGGAGGAGTTACAGTCTATTCTTGGGGTGCCTTGTCCACCTTTTATGGAGGAGTTACTTACGTACTCTCCTATTTGTAGTCCTCACTTTGGCCATCTCATGTTAATTCAGATTTGGTTTTCTCCATTTTGTCTTATGTAATTTATCTTCTTGTGTTATTTTTAAATTGCTTTAACATCTATGTTCTATGCACTTGTTTCATCTCATGTGATCATGTCTCCATTGCACTCGCATTATCTGGATTCTAGCAACAACTCTAATAAATATCACTAATTTTGGTAGGGTCAACATAGATGCCACTAAAAGAGATTAAGAATTCTACAATTTTCTAGATGTGACTCGAAAGACACATTTGTAAGGATTAAGTCTAACTTTATATTTAAGGAGATGGTCAAAGATGATATCAAGATAAGAAATATGATTCTTATGATTTTTGGATTTAACAATGAGATCATGCACATAGGTTGTAAAATTTTTGTGAATGAGATCATGAAAGATGTGAGTCATGTCTCATTGGTAAGTGGATCCATAATTCTTAATATCAGAGGGAATTTTGACATAGCAATAGGTTCCCCATTTCATGGTGAAAGTTATCTTATGTTGGTCTTTAGGAGTGATATGAATTTGATTGTATCCTTAGAAACCATCCATAAGAGATAACATTTTGTAACCAGCCATAGAATCAACAATGACATCTATTAAAGGTAAAGGCAAGTTGTCCTTAGGACAAACAAGATTAAGATTACAAAAATCAATATAAATTTGAATGACCATAGTGACCATATTATGAAAGGGAACAATGTTGGAAACCCAATGGAATAACCCACTGGTTTAATAAATTTAGCATCAATTAATTTGATAATTTCCTTATGACATAAAGTAGAAACTTTAGGTGGAAATTTAATTTATTTCTAATGCACAGGCTTGGCATCAAGATAAGTAATGATGCTATGCACCACAATTCTAAGGTCAATTATAGGCATGTCCTAATATAACCAAGATAAATCCTCATGGTATTTTTCAAAGAATAAGCTAATATTATCATGTTTGGTAGGTGAGAGTTCATGAGAGATAGTAATTGGTTAAGGACAAGATGGATTATCATATTTTATGTGAGTGATTTATTCAATAAGCATGGCATTATCATCTTGAAAGTGTTATGGTGCATTACCTAAGATAGAAATGGTGTTTGTTTTTGGATCAATTCTAGAAATAAAATTGTTGAATCAAGGAGTTTTAGTCTTAAGATTTCCATGTTTATGATGTTATCAAGGAAGTTGAGTTTCTTAGGCATAAATTAACTCAAGGATATCTTTGTCACTAGGTAAGGTAGGAAGACGGCCATAATACTTGACATTTACTTCAAGATATAGAATTTGATTTCCATGGTGATCATACTCAATGTATCTAAAAAACATCAGTTACCTTGGAATCTAGTGTAAGTTTTGGAGTAGAAGAAGTAGATGGATCAGAAGGGGTTGGAATGTTAGTGGGTTTAGTGATGGGAGAAGGATAAGAGGTAATGATTGGATTGATAGGTGTTAAAGGAGATATAAACATTTTTGGAGGTTTGGAAGGTATAATTTTCTCTACCACCCAAGGACTATCAATAAGAGGAGGATTGGTAAGAACCACATGACCCTCAAGATCTAAGGCATGGTACACAAAAAATAGTATGCACATCCTAATTAAAATAATGAATTTGGGTTAAATTCTTATGATAATGTTAGACATCCAAGTCTCTAGATTGAGATTAGGCTATTATATAATTATCATCATATGTTAGAGAAATTGTACAAGATTAAGAATTAGGGGAAGTTTCAAAGGTTGAAATCTTGATATTATTGAATATATGAGGAGACATGATGAGAAGATCTTTAAATAATTTGGCCACTCCAAAATCATTACAAGTGAAGGCATCTTTAGGTAAAGAATGCTCTTGAGCATTGCATGGAGGGGAAAATTGGTAATCTCATCAAGAATAGGAATAATATGATCCCTGAGTAATAGAGAATGAAGAATCCATTGCAAAATGTAGGGAGGTAACTTGTTAGTATTACAATTATGTTGTGAATCATTGGGTTTAATAAGAGTAACATGTAAATCAGGATTCATGTTGATGAACTCAGATAAAGGATCACTATTACTCTTAAGAATGATAAGAATAGAATATTGTGATTTAGGATTAGGAAGTTAAATGATCCATGAATTGAGATTAGTTTCATGTTTATACCATTTTCCATTATGTAAAAATTTAATGCATTGGATACTAGAAGAAGCAATGGCACTTATTCGATGAGTCCATGGATGACCAAGGAGTATCTTGTAAGATAGGGTAAGTCAAGGACCATAAGCTTAGTTAAAATAGTCTTAGGTTCAATGGTTAATTGAATATAAATATAATTATGTGGTTTTTCATTAGTCTTATCAAAACCATGAAAAGTAAGATGGGTTTTCTTGAGATGATCCCTGTTATAATGAAGTTGTTGGATGAGTCATAAAGATGTCACATTAATAATAGAACCTTCATCATCTATAAATTTTTAGATAAGAGTGGTATAAATGGATACTTTGTTGAAAAGTGGTGGATCATAAGTATGAAATATAATTTCATCATTGATCATGTCCTCTTTAAGGAATTTAATAGAGGGCTTGGAAGAAGGACACATAGTTTCAATGGTATTTATGATGGTAGGTTGAGATTCAATAAAAGGTGGTTCATCATATAAATAAGATGGATTATCAATTTCTTGGAGTTATTACATAAGAAAATTATGATTATAGGAGAAGTATAAACCAAATCCATAAGTGGAATCTTATAAGGCATAGAGTTGATTTCTTCAAGAAAGCTCTAATGATACTTAGAAGAACTAGCACAAGGTTTATGAGGTAATTTAGATTTTGAAGGAATAGATGTGGTTGGAGGATCAAATAGAGGAGATGTTTCCTCTTGAGCTTATAAAAAAACAATAGTAGTGGTAGTATCTTTAAGAATTTTTTCTTCCAGGGATGGCTTCTTAGGCTTGGTAACATGATCTTTATGAGCTAGTTTACAACTATAATTTACCTTAATAGTATTGGAATATTGAGAATTATTGAAATATTGGTCATAATAAATGTCAATTGAAAAAACATCCTTGGTATTTGGTTTATTATTCGAAAAATAATTTTGGTTATTTGAGGTAGAAGCTTTATAAGCTTGTAATTTTTTAGAAGTAGTGGTGTATTCTAAATGATGAAGATTGATCATAGCTTCATGATTGAATGAATAACCAAGTATATAGGAGACAACATATTTAGTGATCCCTATACAAAATTCATGAGAATTCAAAATTTTAAAATAAAACCAACAAAATAGATTGGGTTCATACCACTTAACAGGAGCATTGGGATAGATGAAAGGTTTTGAGGGTGGTAAAGATTGTTTTATTCACTAAAATAAAAGAGGTGTATGATAGGGTAAAGGAATATCCATTTCGGAAAATCCTTGTTTCATTTGTGGAGTATTAATATTGATAGAATTAGATGTTTGAAAACATTCTTTAATAAGTTTAGGATTAAGTTTGAATTTCTTCATAAGAAAGTCTTGGCATTTATCTTGAGCAAGAGCTTCATTAAGTGGTTAAGGAGCAAAGGTTTGAACCTTATATTAGAGAGTGGGAGTAAAAGTAGTATAAAGAGTTTGAATAAGTTATCATCAATCATGTTATGGTTATATTTATGGGCTAATAATTTCCATCTTTTAATAAAGTCATAAGATAATTTAGTGAGAGATTACTTAGCATTGATGAAGTGGCTAAGACAATTTTCAGGCATTGTGTTGAAAATATTTAGCCAAAGGATTAACCAAATATTTAATTTTCCAAATAGAATGTTGGGGAAGTTGATTATACCATTATAATACATTTCCAGTGAAGGTTTTCACTAAGATTTTAGTTGTGGTGAAGGTATTAGTTTGGATCCACTATTTGTAAAGGTTGTCAAAGGCTTTGAGAAATGAGGAAGGGTCTTTAGTCCCATTGTACTTGATAGTTGGAGATATGTTACCAATATTAATGGATACAATAAAGTAGGACAAAGGATCATTTTTAATGGTCTTAAGTATCTTTTTATTCAGAATGGATTGGGTAATAACATTTATTGAGGCATATCAAAGAGGTGGAAGAATGAAACTAGGAATAGCTTGAGGATGGATAATAGGAGGTTGGTTAGCCAAATTTATTAAATTTTATTTAAGTTTCATCATTTGGTTGGTGTTATAATTTTGCATTATGTTCATTTATTGGATAACTTGGGATAAAAGTTGAGTTGCATCAGGATTTGATTTGGTGTTAGTAGGAGCACTTCCCAAATTGGTGTTAGGGGAGGATTACTAGAAGAAGGATTATTAGTAGGATTTTTAAGTAAAATTGTATCAATTACTCCCACATTATTTTGAATATATTTAAGATGAGAATTTTCTTAGTAAGGAAAGGATTAGATCCATCAACTTAATATTGATGTGTTATTTTCACCATATTATAGTTCATGGATGGAGGAGAAGAGGTCCCCAAGAGTGATGGTGCTCTTGGGAATAAAAGAGAGGGAGAAATGAACATCCTAATAGTATCTAAATAGACTAAATCTATCTAATAACATTGTTATATGATACTTCATTATGACTAGAGAGAGATGAAAAAAATGCAAAGGAGAAATAGAGAACTAGATTGAAAAATAGGGAAGGTAAAAATTAGTATAGGGTCAACTACATTGACCAAACATAGAAAATAAGGTTTTAAAATAGTATATGATCGATTGGGTCAATCCACTATAGTGAACATAGGATGGAAAAAGATACAAGGTGAACTGGGTCAACCCAGTATAACAAATAGGGAAAATTAAGAAGCTTATAATAGAGATAACTTTTACAATTAATTTAGAAAATAAATAAATGAATGGAAAAAAACAATCAATTGGATTAATTTTGACCAATCAAATTGGAGCACACAACATAAAAACTTTCACCAATGTTGGATAATGTAAGTTTTTGTAATACAAAATACAATTAAGCAAAGAGCAAGCAATAAACTTGAAAAGTAAATAACTAACTAATTTGTCAACATAAATTTTTATTAGATTATTATAATATGTTTTTAAATTTGATGGGAATTTGGCTATAATCAAGTAACTAGAAGATAATATAATAATGGTTCAGTTAGTTTGGGCTGAAAGGGGTCTATAGTGGTAATGATATAGGCTTGGTATTGGAGCCTACCCACTCACTTCACACACTACAATAATAAGAGTGTTAGGTACTTATCCAAAATATACCATTAACCATGATTTATACATGACTATAATATCAATTCAGCTTCCCCCTTGGTGATAAAATCAAAGTAGGTTGGCCTATGGTAGACAAAATGTTAAAATAGTTGTTTAGATTTTGTGATTTGGTCATGTGTGCATAAAATAAATATAATGAAACTAAATGGTAAATTAAAATTCCACCTAATTAGACTATGTGATCTATTCTAATCATGAAATAAACAATAAAAAAAAGTGTGAGATTATTAGTATATAAGGTTAATTCTAAATTTGTGACAAGGTACATTGTTGATATAGTCAATAGTGTATGCACAAATATAGAATAGGGTTGATAGGGTCAAACCTATATTATGGAATCAAGGTATAAAAATGAATAGGGTCAATAAATTTGACCTAGTTATTTAGACAACACACAAAACTAAGTCATAAGGGTCAATCCAATTGACTATACAATGGTAGTTTTAAAGACTACAAACTATCAAAGGAAAGACTATAAGGAAAGAGATAAAGGATTAAAAGGAACCTTGGTGATTTTGAAAACATATATAACTAATATTAGTATCAAATAAATTTTATAAATGTTTTTAAATCTTTCTAACAAGGTCTATTGGATTGATCTAGCTTTGTAGGAACTTGTTACTGAATGCTTGAGCTATATAGGGTCAACTAGGTTAACCTAGTATGCTAAATAAGATGCTTGAAAATATACATGGTTGACTGGGTTGACCTCGTATGTTTAATGTCATGTCTAAATTTTTTTTTAATTTTAGTGGGTCGATTAAGTTGATCTAGTAGCCTGTACCTGAAAACCTACACACAAAAATTAGAATTGGGTTGATGTAGTTGACCTAGTATGACTAATATATGATAAAAATAATGATAAAAGAATGAAATAAGTGGATATATACTATAAGGGTTAATTCACATCAATTTTAATATAATGTATGTAATCAAAAATTCATCATGTCCATAAATCAATCTTGGATCAAAGAAGATAGATCATACCTACACTTTCGATTAGGAATACATTTGTTAAGCAAGAGCATGACCAATATGAGGAACTGATAAACCAAATTAGGGGATCACTTGTCACAATACACCATGATATGAAGCATTCAAAATCCTATAGTCTAACACAATCATGTAACAACTTGAAAAGAGTCTTAGGTTTAATGTTCACTCTATTCTAATAAACAATAAAGTAAATGTAATATAGTGCACACTAAAGCTTGTGGCACAATATGAGGGGTTAATAAAGTAATAAAAACATGTATAATATAATATTAATTAAGATAAGTATGAGTAATACCCTAATATATGAAATATTAATATTAATATTATTCAATCTAATACTTATGCTAGTTCTATCTACTAAAGAGAGGAGAACAAAGTTATAATATACTTAACTAAATGTGATCCCATCAAGACTCAATATCTCCCTTGGACAAAAGGACTTTTCATAGGTTTTTTTGGTTTTTAAGGATAACTAAGAAAGGTAAAAACATCCAATACTTATCCACAAGACTATATTTTCCAAGTAAAAATCCTAAGCTAAGACTCCTCAAGTAGAACGGTGGAAGAGCAGATTGTAAAGAAGTAGGAGAAAATAATAAATATTGATTACATATTGAAATAATGATGAAATTATATTGTATTTATAGGAATATCTCACCCTAAATCATTTCAAATATGTCAGTTGTATGAGGTTGACCTAGTTGACCCTATATGTTTTTAGCAGATAAATCACTAGGTCCCGAGCTAGGTGAACTAAAGGGATAATGAAACTATCAACTAAAAATAATTTAAACTAATATAGGGTTAACCTAGTTAACCCTATATAATAATCAAAGGATAAAAACTATATAGGGTTAACCCATTTAACCTAGTATAATCAACTGGTGAAAGGAGATCAAGGTGAGGAAAAGAGGGATGGAAAGAGGAAAAAAGATTGGAGGAGTGTGGAAGGCAGGATTAATAGCTTATGGAATGGTTTTAAGATCTATTTGGATTGGTAATAATGTAAAAATAATGGAAAAAATCTTATGAATAACCAAAGGTCTACCCACCCCTTTCTTAGTGTACCCCTTAAGACATGCACTTAGAGAGATTGAGTCTTAATGAGCTCTTTCAAGATGTAAAACATAAATAATTTATAAAAGTTAAAAATATTATGTGTATGCACAATATAAAAAAATGATCCCCCTATCTCTATCTATAGCTCCTCAACACCATTCACCTACTCTTGGAGATACTGAAGCACTTGATTAGCTTTCCCTAAGTACTTAACTTCTTTAATGACTACCAGGGGTAAGAACTACACCCAATTCCTATCTTAGATGTTTAAATGTTGGATTTGGAAGTGGCTTAGTCAAAATTACTAAAATTTAATCCTGTTTAGAAACATATTCATGTTTAACACTTTGTTCACTTACCTACTCTCTTTGGAAATGATACTTTAAGGAAATGTTCTTAGTCCTTGAGTGCATGACAAGATTCTTTGAGATACTTATGTCACTTGTATTATCACAATAGATAGAGATAGGACTATCATACTCCACCTTGTAGTCTTCTAAGGTCCATCTCATCCATAAGACCTAAGTACAATAAGAAGATTATATAATTTATTTAGCCTCACAAGTAGATAATGCTAGAGGAGATGGTTATTTATTGATTATCCATGATACTAGGCACTCTCCTAAGAATAAAGTTCTTCCACTAGTATTCTTCATATCATTTAGATTCCATACCCAATCTACATCTGTATAGCCTACTAAATGAGACTCCTTGTTCCTTAGATACTACAACCAAAAATCCATAGTCCCCTTGAGATACATAAATATCCTTTTAACTTCTTGAAAGTGATTTTTACTTGGGTTTTCTTGAAATCTTCACATAAGACCTACTAATTTCATAATATTAGATTTAGAGGTAGTAGTGTACAATAAAATTTTAATCATTGACATGTATGGTGTTTGATTAACCCTTGGAAATTCATATTCCTTGCTCAAATTAACCTTGTGATCATAGGTGTGCTAAGTTCATTAAAATATTCCATTTCAAACTTATTCAACATATATGTTATGTACTTAGCTTATGAAATGAATATAATTCTTTTTTTTTGATTGATTTGTAACCCAACAAAGAATAATAGTTCTTTTAGTATGGACATCTCAAATCCCTTCTTCATCACATTTACAAAGGCGTTAGTCATATTTTCACTATTTACACCAAATATGATGTCATCCACATAGATAAATACTATCAACTGATGGTCATCTTCTATATCTAAGTACAAACTATTATCTACAACTCCTCTTTTGAATCCTTGATCTAATAGATACTTGTCCAATATAGTATATCAAGCTCTAGGAGCTTCATTTAGACCATAAATAGTTTTTCTCAATATATACACATAGTCCTTGCTAATTTATAATGACAAAACCTTAGGTTTTTCTATGTACACCTCCTCTTCCAAGTTTCCATTTAGAAAAGTAGATTTGACATCCATCTGATACACCTTCAATCCTACATATACTATAAATAGTATGATCACCTATAATCTTACTATTAGAGAAAATGTCTCATCAAATTTTATCCCTTTAACTTGTTCATACCCCTTGCATACCAATATAGCCTTTTTCCTAGTGACTTCACCATATTCATTTAAGTTGTTTCTAAACACCCATTTTGTGCCAATGACAATCTTATATGTAGTCCAAGGAACTAGTTCCCAACTCTCATTATTTTCTATTTTTTATAACTCCTCATTCATAACACCTATCCAAAATTTGTATTTTATTTATTCTAAAATGTTATTAGGTTTAATATTAGATAATAGAGAAACATTCTCTTGATTTATGTTACTTAATAGCCTTATTCTTGTATGCATACTTGTATCCTTATTATCAATAATTTATGATTCAAGATGATATTTTTTAATCTATCTTCATAGGCCTTTTGAGTATTCTCTTTCCTTGACTTCTTCTTAGTCCTCATCAATCTCTATTGTTTCTTATTTATTCTTGAAGTCCAAATTCTATGATGTATCCTTTGACTGTGAGTGTGATTTCTTTGTCTCATCAATATTCACATTTGTGATTTCCACTATTTTATAAAACCTATTATTATAACATATATATGATGAACTTACTAATGAGTATCCCAATAATATATCTTCATCAGACCTAGAATCAAACTTACATAAGTCTTCCTTATATCTTTTGATGAAGCCTTTTCTTTCAAACACTCTAAAGTGTTCCACATTAGTAGGTCTTCATTTTCATAGTTCATAATGGGCCTTATTGCAATTAGTCCTTATTTGTCCTCTATTTAATATGTAGACTTCAATGCCCATTGACTCTCTCTAGTATCCATCAACTAACCTTAACTCATTTAGCATAGTTATTTCCATCTCTTGGACTATCCTATTCTTTCTTTCAACTACCCCATTTTGCTAAGGTGTCCTAGCTATTGAGTACTATCTCCTTTTCCCATTTACCTCATAGAAGTCATCAAATTCATTGGACCAAAAATCTCATCCTCTATCATATCTAAAGCATTTGATCTTTCCAATCTTCTCATTCTCAACAAGATCCTTGAATGCCATGAACTTATTAAGAGCTTATAACTTTTATTTCAAGAATGTTACCCAAGTCATTCTTTTGTAGTCATCTATGAGTAACATGAAATATATATCTCATTGAATACTTTAAATTATTATAGGCCCACAAAGATCAATTTTTATTAAATCCAAAGATCTTGTAGTATAGTACTACTTAGACTTGAACCTTATTCTAGTCAGCTTACCATGTTCACATACCTTGCACAATGTGTTTGTAAGTTTGTTCATTTTAGGAATATTCTTCATAAACTTAATAGACCTTATCTGAACCAAATTATCAAAGCTTAGGTGAACCAACCTTATGTGTCATAGCCAACATTCATCCATCTTGCTCATAAAGCAATTCTCCTTATTGATCTCATTCAATACATATAGATTGTTCTTAGTCCTCTTAGCATTAGAAATTAGTCTTATTGATTAAGATCTCCTTATATCACACCCTCTATCCTAAAATGTTAGTGTGTGTCATTAGTTGAAATTTTGACTTACACTTAGTAGGTTATGTTTCAAAACTTTCACATACAACACATTCTCTATCTTGGTCTTCCTATTTTCCAAATTTAATATACCCTTACAAAATATATTATCAATTATGTTATATTAAAATCTTACTATTCCTACAACATTCATCTTTAATGAGATGAACTTGATCATGTCTCCTATCATGTGTCTTGAGAAACCACTATTTGTATACCATTTCATTCCTTTATCTTGAATTTAAAAGGTTATTTTAACTATCATAGATTATTTTCCTTTAGTATTCTACTCCTCCATCTTATCCATAGGGTCTATCTTCTTAATACACTTCTCAGTGGTATGACCATATAACCTCTTATCTTGACTAATCTTCCTTATATGCCTTACATTTCAATCCATTGTAATATGTTCTCTTTTATCACACTTATAACACATAATTATTTTAGATTTTATAGATGTTTATTCATCTTATTCCTTCATGAGGGGTTAATTATAACATGATGTATACAATCAAAAACCCTAAGTTCATATTGATTTCATGATAAATAGTAAGCATTGAAAGGATTCACATACCTTTTCTATCTAATGTTTAATGAGGGACCTCTATCCTTTTTGTCTCTTGAATGAGTCAAAATCTTCTTGACTTGTTGATGATTAACTTAAGTCTTAGATTTGAGATTTTTTTCATAGGTCTTTACTTTTTTAGTACCATCATTTCTTGATGATATAATGTTCTTTGATGTCTAACTCTCCTTGTTTCCTTTTTGGTATTCTTTAAACCCAAGACATATCTTGTCATGTGGATACCTTTTATTATTCAAAATATCACTAAGAACATTAGTAATCTTTTTAAATTTGTAATGTGACTTTAACTTGGCTATTTCTTGATCCAATTCTACCTTCAAGGAATCCATTTCTATTCCAAACTTGATGCATCATTTCCTCATTGGTAATAAGACTTGTAGTGATAATTTCAATATGATTTTATAATTGTTTGATGATATCCTCATGTTCGTTGGCTTTTTTTATTAGTCTCTCTTAAAAGAGATTGATTTGTTCCTCATAACTCTTATCTAATGATCTTAGTTTATGAATCTTCCTACTTTGGAACTTCAACTCCTCTAGAGTACTCACCAATTATGCCTCAAGGTTCACTTCAACCTCTTCTTCATCTAATTATTCATCATCCATAAGACTTTTTCCTTTTGAAAAATCCTCATTATTAGTTTATATAGTCATGAATAATATTTCATTATTATCATTATAATGACTATCATTATCACTATCAGATGTACTTATGTCACTTACATCAAATGAGATATTATCTTATTTGGTATAGAAACTTCTCTTGTGCTTTAATGACCATTTCTTGACTTCATACTTATTTAAACCCTATTATCTCTTATCAAGCTTATAGACCTTTTTATCATCACCATGATGCTCATCATTTTCTACATCATTCTCAATCTTATCCTTGTTAGGACATTTAGATGTAAAATGACCAATATTGCCACAATTAAATCACTAGAAGGACAACTTGCCCTTATACTTGATCCTTTCTTTAGTTTTATAAAAAACATGGATCTTATATTGTCATCATCAATATTTGTATCAAATTCATCCTTGACCTTTTACATTATGAATTTTTATCAACTTTGAATACTTCCTTGTTATAAGGTCTTCCATCACTTGTTCTAATTTCATAGGCAATCAAGATGCCATGAAGCTCATACATATGTATTAAGATATTTTATCTCATCTATAAAAAACACCTTTGAATAAAAATTATATATTAGGGATATTAATACCATTTTTACTATTGTTGAATCTTTCAAATTATCTCCTAGACCTCTATGAAATTTACTACTTTATCTACTCTTAATAGATAAGATGCAATGTTTTCATCCTCCTTCATTCTCAGACTTTCAAATCACCTTTGGTGGGTTTACAACTTTTCTAACTTGAATTTGGTGTCTATTTCATATATGTCCAAAAAAATTTACCAAATCCCTTTGTTTGTATCATAATGCATGACCTTTACAAACTCTACCTTTGAAATACCACACAAAATTGTATTCACTGACTTAAAGATGTTCTCACTTCCTTCTTACTTGGTGCATTAGTTGGTCATATATAATGTGGAGTGAATCCATAAATAATAGATTTACATATGTCATAGACCAAGGAAATTAGATAGGTATTAATTATAATACTCCAAAATGCATATTTATTCCCACTAAAGAGAGGATCCTTATTGGTTGATAAACCTCCTTATACTTGATAACTAGACATGATCATGTTTCTAGGATCATCTTCAAGCTATTTAAGCCTCATTTAAAGAGCCAAGATCTTATACCAATTATATGAAGCACAATAACTAAGATTTGTCAGGGTGAATTAGTGTACTAAAAACTTTATTTAAAATATATCCAATTATTCATGAACTATGGATGAAACATTAAGATCTAACAATGCATAAATATAATTCACATGATCATAATACATGAAAACACACATATGTGTGGGAAACCCTCAAGGGAAATAAAAGTAAATATGATCCCTATAAATGGAATAAATCCTTATAAAATAAAATATCAATTTTTTTAAGAAGAAAATAAAATTATAGAACCAACCCCAATGAAGTCAAGAACCCACTTGACTAGGCTTTAACAAGCACCTACTTGCAAGGAAGCACCAACTCCCTGAGTGACTCAACACCAAATTAGATACCTCATAAATTTTGATCACCACATATATTATATAATATTATGGTCTCATTTCAATACCCCCTTCTACTCTACCAATAAATATTTTATTCATTTATATTCTTACTTGTAAATAGGCCTAAAATTACCTTGTATATATACAAGTTTCATGGTCACACACTATTTGGTCATACACACACCTTAAAACTCTTAGGTTGAGAATAAAATAGGTATTATTACATATTATTAACATTATTAAAGTGAAATTTGGACCTATTTTTTTCCAAAACAACCCAATTAGGTTTTAGGTCTTATGAAGACCTAATTGCATTAGGTCTATCTTCTTAGCATCAAAGCTTGATCTTCTTGGGCCCATATAGCCTTATCAAAAAATTAAAAACAATTAAATAAATGATCCAATGATATATAATAACCATTTAAATGCTTAATTATACCCATATCATTCACTTATACCATGAAAGGTCTTTTAGGACAAACTATCCTTTTAGGCCTATGTACCTCAAAAGTCTATCTTAAAAAAATGAAGCTTAAACATATTTAAGATACTAAAATATGAAAAATGAAACATGTATAAAGGTTATACATGACCTCAAGGTCATCAAAAAATTCTTTTAACACTTTCACTTAGGATATAAAGGATTAACAACATATTTTCAACTCATTCACTCAGAACTACCAATTTACCATAAAAAATAGTCATGGTGGCTAAGACCTCCAACATTTATATAGACACTTTCCATGAATATTTATGAATTTAAATGTATTATAATATCTCCAAACCATACTTATATACAATTATAATATGGTATAATGGCAAATATTGGTCTTGGAGACCAATTTCTTGAACTCATATCATAGTCTTATTTGAACTAGACATGTCATTTTGTAAGCAACTTTTTCACCATATTCATTAACCTCAAAAAATTATTCAAAGAATTAACATGAATTAAATTTAATAAATAAACTCTTCATTTACTTTTTTTCATCAATATGACATGATCAAACCCTCAAATCCATCTTCTCATCTTTGTTTGGGTTTTGCACTATTTGGACCATTAGGTCTATCTATGACTGGCTAACTTGAATGACCAAATTAGAAATAACCTATCAAAAAATAATCATAAACATGAAAAATAATCTTATATGTTATTATCCCATCTATTTTATTTTATTAATCATTACAACTTTTGAGAGCTACAATAACTTCTTGGTAAACAAGCCTATATCTATGCATTTTCTTTCTCATCTAACTAACCACCACCACATGGGGATACCTGAGAAAGTTGAATATATGATAAAATAGCTTTTCTAGGAATTTTAATCCATACTAAGCTGATTTGAACAATATAGTTCACATCAAGTCCTTATTAGGGTTTTAGGAAGTTTTAACAAAGGTTTTTGTGTTAATGATTATTCATAAATGACTACCCCTTGAATCCAAAACCAATGCCTAGAGATATTATCTATGACACTTACCCATATCTCATTAGTATCTAAAATTCCCATATAGAGGTCACACGTGCCAATGAATATCTAAAAGTGTTTAGTGGGTTTGAGACCTCATTTTGTGAATTTGAGAAGGGTTAAAACTATGTTTTATGCACTTTTTATTCAAGTCTTGACCTCAAAATTTTTGATCATGCATAAAAAAAACTAATATAACCTATTTAAATTCTCACATTTACATACTTTCCCTAAAATCTCATATTCATACCTCATTAGGCCAGGTAAGGTATAAGAGAGGTATAGGTGCAGGCTTAGTCTGAATGTCCTACCCCCATAGGATCACCTTGAAACTCTCATGAATGAATAAATGCCTCAAATACATGATTAAATAGTTCCATATAACCTTCACATTCCTATGTTCATTCATTTTCATATGCATATGTCTTCATGTCATGACTAGGCTCATGACTAAGCTTCCTATGTAACTATAACATCAATGACTTGTACATTCATGTAACAATGAAGGCATTAGTTTCCTTCAAATTAAATATTTATGATTATGTCATTACAACACTTTCAATGACCTTAATGAAAATTATCTCTTAATGCATAGTGTCACATCACATATTGCCAACTAGGCTTAGTCACCTTTGACATCAACCTTCTTAAGATGAAACTTTGACATCAATTACAATACTCAACAAGACAGAGCCCTCATTATTTCAAATGATTTTTCATCCACCACTACAATTTCTAATAAAAAAATGAGATTAATTATCACCTTCATTATTGACTCATTTAGTAAAACTCCTCATTTAATGACACCTCTAACATCTACTCCTAAAGCCCATGTCCATGATAAAAATAAATGTAACTTATTGTTCCCCAATAGATAAAATAAATACAAGGAAAAAGGGATGAGAGATAAAATTTATTTGTCATTGAATTACCCACAATCTCCTCTAGGTTTTATAGATAAAGTGGTACCATTTAGAGGGTAAAGAAGAGGGAGGTAGTAAACATAGACACAAGGGAAGAAATTGAGTTTAAAATAAGAGAATATATGTTTACCTTAGAGAAAAAGCCAAAAAGAATCCTAATGATCAAATTGAGAATAAATAATATTTTTTTCTTTCATGGATTCCACTAGAAAATATATGAAGTATATGTACAAAATAAACTATAACACATTGTAGAGGTTAATGTAGAGTCAAATTACACATGCCCTTCATGAAATTTTTGATAGTTTATAGAGTGAATCTACCAAGCTATACAATATTTGGAATAACATTCAAGTTTATAGATGAGAGAGAAAATTAAGAAATACAAATGTGCTCAAACTATGGAACAAGTTGAAATAATATGAGAAAAGGCTCACTTTCTTGATTTAGTATTCCAAGAGTAAGGTTTTCAATTAGCTGAAATTAATATCTAATTAGGATGCAACATGGACCTTGAATTACATAATTTCAAAGAGAATTTTTGCCCTTAGTTTGTATAATAAAATGAAGGAACTATTAGGAGATTTTTTTAAACCATGAGATCCAAGCCTTGTGAAATCTGAGAGACATGGGGTCATTGATGTGACTACCTCCATAAATCAGTGAGTTAACATGACAAATTTTGATACACTCCTTAAAGTATTTGAAAATATATTTAAGGGCATTAAGGGAATAGTGTATAAAACTAATGATGAATTTTTGTAACTAATAATGTTTTCCAATGATATAATGACAAAGGTATAATCCATAGAAACTGAGTTTAAGATCTTGAGCATACAAGGCTGATAGCTAAAACCATCAAATTCTTCAAGCCTTCCTTGCTCAATTTTGACATTGTTAACAAAGATTTCAAAACTATACATGCATTATTTAAGGAACTCAAAGCTAAATATAGATATTCAAGGTCAATTCCTAGTACACATCAAATTACAATCTCTATTACATATAAACATGATTCCCAATTTCTTAGATATGTAGTCATGTATACCCCAGGTAGGCCCATTTTGATCCCTTAAGGAACTAAAATGTATACTTAAATATATACAACTATCAATCCACCATATCATGCTTCTAGTGGTACCACATTAACACCCCTATAAAAATAAATCTATACTTATATGTTTCAACTAGGTTAGAATGATAGTTCTTATTATTTTGCATGTATATATTATTTTTTAATACTAGAATTATATTCTAGGTAGACACTTTTATGCATGCATACTCTACATGGTTTGGATGCATAGGCCTATTTTATTAAATGTAAATTTATAATTCACTTAGATTATGAGGCCTTCCCCTTACCCAATATTATATATGTTTTTATTCTCCTAATCCCAAAGGGAGGATAATTTTGGCTATTAAGATTATTAGGAAATTCTATAGAGTTTTTTGTAGTTAGTTTTTATGTGAAAATCTTAATTCTTCTCTAAACCTATGGATTTTGTAGGAAGTTATATCATTTAAATATCTTAGTCTTTTGGTTTTTCATAGGTTATCATTTTAATATAGTCATTCATATTGTATTATCATTGATTTGAATGTCTTTTATGTATTAATCATAATCCCCTTTTCTAGATGTGCAGAAGTAATATTAAAAATGAAGTAGCCTTTGATTACATATGATTGGGTCTGTTATGTTATTATTCCTTAGAATATTGAATGTGTTTTATTTTTGGTATGTGTTGACCCAATTTTGCCCCTCAGGCAAAATCCTGGTCACCTCCTACACCTGCTTTGCATGGCCAGTCATTTCAGGTTGTAAGGTTCACCTTCAGGGTTCAACAGTTCTATTTCAAAGCATTGGTTCATCGGCCTCATTCATTGGAATTCACGATAGCAAAAGGCAGAGTCTTCAAATGTTCACAAGAGAAGAGAGGAAAAGAGCTGGGGCATTTAACACTAAGGCAAAAGAAGGGCAGACAAAATGCAGAGGGTGGCAAAATCACTGCCCACAACACTGGCAGGTAAAAAGAGACCACCTACACACATGCAGAGGGTGGCAAAATCACCACATGAAGCAGCCAATGGAAAAAGGCTGTTAACATTGGCCGACATCGGCAAAACTACCACGGTCGACAGCTTAAATCAGTCGACATCGACAAAACCACCACGGTCGGTAGCTTATCGGCCGATGTCGGCAGAAGTCTCGCATGAAGTCCATGACAGCAGGTGGCAAATTCACCGCCCACAACAACAGGTGGCAAAAAACCCCTGTAGAACATAGGAAAAAGCCTGCCCAGCCACCGGAGGAGAAGACCAACACACAAAACGAGGCAATAAGCATGGTCTTGGAAAACTTGTGATGTCAAATACAGTCTTTTCTCTCTTCCCAATGGAGACTCAAGCTACCACTTGACTCCTCTTGGCTCTTTCCCTATAAATACACAAACTTGGTCATTGTATCAGGATCTTCTCACACTTTTGTAAAGAGCAATGCTCTCCAAATTTTCCACTTGAATCAATAACAGATAGTTTTTACCTCTATTTGGATGGATTTTGTAGAGTATGCCTTGAATGTTAATATGTGTCCAGTCATTGTCTCTTGATGCTCTCACAGGTTCAACACCAGCAAACCTGTGATCTACAAAGCACCACTATCTGCTGCTGCCAGGAGTAGAGTTCTATTTTGGAGGCATAGAATAGGTGAGGTCACTTACAGTGTGTATTTCTCAGCACCTTGGTGAGTCCCTTTTCCTGTGCTTTCCATAAGAACCTCCCTGTCATCCCAGAGACCTGGTCTTTTCTGCCAAATCTGAGTGTATGTATGTTTTGTTTGGTCCTAAGTGTGGATGTGGGAAGGTCACTTTCATTTTTGGTGTATCACCTCTTTTAGAGTAGGCTATTTGTTTTCATGCATTTTCTCTCTCTCTTTTCATCCCCCCCAGTATATTTGTATATCTATATTTTTGCACTGCCTGAAACAAACAAGATACATAAGAGGGAACCAGCCCATATCTAGAGACTCTCCTCTCCTACTTCACCATCCCACAGGTGAGAGAGGGGTTTCCATGTTATGGGGAGAGGGCAGGAATCCATTTTCCTACCAACTGGGTGCACTTTCCTGCATCAACAATTTTGGCATGCCCAGTGGGACTCCAAGTTTTTAATCAGAAAAGTTGTAGGGTTACTCGTTGATCCTGTTACAGTAGAGGAACCACCAATACAACACTGTGCACATCAACAGTTTTGGCATGCCCTATGGGACCATAAGTTGTTATAACATAGTAAGTTTTCAAGATTGATGCTAGTCCTGTTACAACAAATCAAGTTTCTTCAGCATCTGGCGACTCTGAAGTAAATCTGTTGGTTAAGCAGCCTGGTGCCTTTCAAAAATTTCTTGTATGTATAATTCTTTTGAACCAAATCATGGATTTTGTTCTCCTTCATATAATATCAATCAGAATCAAAATATTTATGGAATCCCCTCAAGTAGCTCTCCTAGTTGCCCTGCAACTATAAGGGAGGTGGCATTGGAATTTGAGAGGTAGACAATGGAAATCGACAAGCTGGAAGAGCAGTACAAATATCAGTAGGAGCTAATGTATAAAGAGGAGTGGTTGTTTAGGCAAGCGCAGGTCATACAATCCATGAAGGAAGAGGTGCCAAAATGGAGAAATCCATCTTTTCAAGGCAGCCAGCCTTGCGTGCCCCCTCTTACCCTAAAAAAAACCCCCTCTTTTACACCAAATCCATTTTATCAAATTGCACTTGCTCACTCCAACTCATCAAATACAGTTGCTCCCAATCCTGTGCACTTGGCTTTCCAACACCAAGTGACATCAGAGCAACCCCCCATGGAGATCAATCTTTTCAACTTCTTAGATCAGGAATATTCCATTGATAAAAGTACCACTAACTAGCACGTCCCTCCTCCAACACACCAACAGTGTTTTCCTTGCATTCCTCAACCTCCCCAAGTTTTCTAGCATGATGTGCAAATTCCAAGTTGGAGGAAAGAATGCCAAGGACCAGCTCAGAGCTTTGAAGAAGATCATGCTGGTGACCTCCAAGAAAGACTCCTTCAGGAAAACCTAGCCAGACAAATTGAAGATTTAGAGGCTAGGATGAAGCTTCTCCTTAAAAGAGAGTTAAAATTTCCAGACCTTGTGGGGAGCCTCAGGACCTCGTGGAAAACAAAGTTGCTACCTATTCGCACGGGCAGAATTTTAATTTAGAGATCCTAAATTGGGGGAAAATAGTGGAATCATGGGGCAACAAAGAAATAGAAGAAGAAAAGCAAGGTTTTTCTAAGAACCTTGAAGAAGCTGAAGTTGCCCCTGCCTATGGTGATGCTGGTAGCCTCTAGGAAAAGCTTTTCCAAGAAGATCTGGGCAAGAGAATAGCAGATTTAGAAATCAGAGAGAGTTCCCTTAGCCAATGTGTGATGGACGGTTCAGACCAAATAATGCATTCTATGTCTGAACACACCCCACTTACACATTTCCAAAAGAGTTATCAGGCCACACCTGATATTGATGAAGTGTTGACCAAGTGGAGGGAGGAGAATCTTTTGATTCTAGCTCAAGGGCTGCTCCCTCTTCCACCTGCTTTCTCCACTTCACCCCTTCTCGAGGAAGAACCTGTTTTGCAAGAGGTAGGTGAGGAACAAAAGATCCAATCTGCAAGTCTTTTGGAGGTTGTTATGAGCAACAACAGAGAAGAAATCATCATTGATGCTCCTTATGAAGACCTTATCAGCAGTAGAGAAGATGCAGGCCTTGCATATATGTAGATGTTCCAGCAATTCGAAGAGGAACAAATGCATGGTAAGCTCTCTTCTCTTATGTTTGATGAACTTCCTTGCTATTTTGATAAGGATGACTACATGGAAGAACCTGAGTTAGAGGAGGATTAGGAGAATATTTTTGAAAATCTAGAGAACCTGATCAGTGAAGAGTAAAAGGAGAAGTCTATCTTTGTGGAGGAATACCTTGAAGAACTAAACTTTAAATAGAGAAGTGATGTTCTATGGGATGACCAATAATTTTGTGAGTCCTTTTTAGACATCACCTCATTTGCTCTTCTTCAAGAATGCCAAGAGCAAGCAGAGGACAAGTTTGACAAAGTTTTCAGTGAAGTAGAGGGAAACAAATCAGAGCATGATACATTATAGAAGAATTGTATAGATTAAAAGGCTTACGGTGATAAACTACCAGCAATTAATTTCTTGGTGAGGGGAACCAATATCAGGGACCAACATTTAACAGGCCTCCAGAGACAATCAGAGTACGTATATATCAGAGGCATGTTTGAATATCCACTCAGTTCCCAGCCAACTCAGGTGACAGGCAAGAAGAGCAAGTCACCATCTCTCTTTTTCTTTCAGCTACTTGCCTGCCACGATAAGTCTCTTCGCCAGGAAGTGGAATTAATAAATTTTCCTTTCAATCCAGGAGGGATGCAAACATTCCTAGTTAGTTATATATAATAGTTTGCTTTCAGTTGTTTTCCTGTTTTCCCTAAGTTCAATTGCAGAGGTAGTCATTTTTAGCCTTGTGTGTTTCCCTTCGTTTGGGGGTAAATTCTGTGTATTTGATTTTAGGATTATCAAAGCTATTGTGAACTCTCTTCAAACTCACCATCCGACTCCACATCCAATGGATATGTAAGGCAATTGGGTTCTAAGCATAGCAGGCACGCTTACCCTGTGAGTCACCAATTTGTTGACCCAATTTTCCCCTTAGGCAAAATCCCAGTCACCTCCTACACCTACTTTGCATGGCCAGTCATTTTGGGTTGCAATGTCCACCTTCAGGGTTCAACAGTTTTGTTTCAAAGAATTGGTTCATCAGCCTCATTCGTTGGCATTCATGGTAGCAAAAGGAAGAGTCTTCACATGTTCACAAGAGAAGAGAGGAAAAGAGCTGGGGCATTTAACACTAAGGCAAAAAAAGGGCAGACAAAATGTAGAGGGCAGAAAAATCACCGCCCACAACACTGGTGGGTAAAAAGAGACTGCCTACACACATGCAGAGGGTGGCAAAATCACCGCATGAAGCAGTCGGTGGAAAAAAGGCCGTTAACATCAGCTGACATCGGTAAAACTACCACTGTTAGCAGCTTAAATCAGCCGACATCAACAAAACTACCACGGTTGGTAGCTTATTGGTTGACATCGGTAGAAGTCTTGCATGAAGTCCATGACAGCGGGTGGAAAATTCGCTACCCACAATAGTAGGCAGCAAAAAACCCTTGCAGAGCACAGGAAAAAGCCCGCCCAACCATCAGAGGAGAAGACCAACATGCAAAACGAGGCAACAAGCATGGTCTTGGCAAACTTGTGATGTCAGCTATAGTCTTTTCTCTCTTCCCAATGGAGACTCAAGCTGCCACTTGACTCCTCTTGGCTCTTTCCCTATAAATACACAGACTTGGTCATTTTATCAGGATCTTCTCACACTTTTGTAAAGAGCAATGATCTCCAAATTTTCCACCTAAATCAATAAAAGATAGTTTTTACCTCTATTTGGATGGATTATCCAGAGTATGCCTTGAATGTTAATCTGTGTCCAGTCATTGTCTCTTGATGCTCTCACAGGTTCAACACCAGCAAACTTGTGATCTACAAAGCGCCACTGTCTGCTGCTGCCAGGAGTAGAGTTCTAGTTTGGAGGCATAAAATACGTGAGGTCACTTAAAGTGTGTATTTCTCAGCACCTTGGTGAGTCCCTTTTCTTGTGCTTTCCATAAGAACCTTCCTGTCATCCTAGAGACCTGGTCTTTTCTACCAAATCTGAGTGTATGTATGTTTTGTTTGGTCTTGAGTGTGGATGTGGGAAGGTCACTTTCATTTTTGGTGTCTCACCTCTTTTAGAGTAGGCTATTTGTTTTCATGCATTTTCTCTCTCTTTTCATCCCCCCCAGTATATCTGTATATCTATATTTTTGCACTGCCTGAAACAAACAAGATACATCAGAGGGAACCAGCCCATATCTAGAGACTCTCCTCTCCTGCTTCACCATCCCACAGGTGAGAGAGGGGTTTCCATGTTGCGGGGAGAGGGTAGGAACTCATTTTCCTGCCAACTGGGTGCACTTTCCAGCGTCAACAATATGCTTACAAGATATTTAATTATACATTGTTTCATGATTTCTTGTATAACCATTAGTTCAAGCATTGGATTAGAAACGTCTCATTTTGTTGGCTCATAGACCTTCTATTTTGCCTTGATTTTCCTTTTTTTTATTTATAATCCTACCCACCTTAGGTTAGAGCCCTCATCTATCCAACCATGTCAAGTATATTTATATTCATCCATAATTGACCCATCTATGGTAAAAAAAATGCTTCACTCACCACTATTCCACTAGTAAGTTGTTCACAAAATTGAATATCTTGTAACTCATGCCTTGGAGTCAATAGTTTCATCAATCCAAATAAAATGTTATGGGCTACCTCGTAAGATTTATGACGTGTGAATATAACTGACATCACTAGTAATAAAATTATATGATTTTTATATATTGATCAAAATGGGCTTGTTCATAATTTTACATGAAACATTAATAATTTTATTAATTAATCACATTATACACAAGATAAATATTTTTTTTCAGTTTATAATATTCCAATATTGTGAAGAATGGACACATGACCACTCTAAATAAGATAATAATAATATGAACATCCACATTCTAACCAATATTTTGTAACATAATCTTGGGGGAATTATTCAATGGAGTATAAACATGATAATATACTATAAAATGTTTTGACGGTACCAAGGCATTAGATAGACACATATGTCATTTTCATTATAATCGATTATACCTAGAATCCCATTAAGAATTAGACCTAAAATGTATATGCATGATGATGAGATGTGTCAATTTGATATTAAACATTTACTATTGTATTTGGTATTAACAATGCATTTTAATAAAATGGATATGATATTTGATATATTGATCATAATGGGCTTGTTTCTACATTTAAATGAGGCATTAATCATTTTATGAATTAATCCCATTAAATACAAGATAAATATTTTTGGCAGCTAATAGTATTCCAATATTATGTAGAATGGGTGCATGCCTGAGATAATAATAATATGAACATCCACATTTTATTTTTTGTGCCCTAACACACACACACACACACACACACACACACACACACACACACACACACACACACACACACACACACACACACACACACACACACACACACACACACACACACACACACACACACACACACACACACACACACACACACACACACACACACACACACACACACCTCATTTTCCAAAATATAATAGAGACCAACTATTGCTTGAATATAATTATTAAAGGTTCTCTAAGCCTTATACATCCATAATAGTGGTATTAATTTTCATAAGTATAAAGTTAACTTCAAATTTTACATTATCAAAGTTTTAATTATGAAAATAAAATCTTTTTTTTTTACTCTAAACAGGGGTAAAAATTTATTCAGAAACAAGAAAGTCCAAGTTACAGATTGTTATCCTGATCCACCATGTGAATCAAATCCTGATACATACTATCAGAAGCATTCCTTGAGCCGTAATATTCCACGTAGGGCCGTTCTCCGAAGCCCATTTAGCAAGCCGGTCAGCAACACTATTCCATTCCCTGGGAATATGATTGAAGGAACTATAATTGAAAGACGCACATAAATCCCTAATCTGATGAAAAATAACACTTAACTTCCAGTCTATTTTACCAGTAGGCCCATTATTAACCAAATTTATCACAACTTGCGAATCAGATTCGCAAATAACTTCATAATATCCCTGTTGACAACAGAACTTCATAGCCTCTAGAATCACCACTGCTTCCATATGGTTATTTGTGTGCCATCCTTTGTAAATCGAGAAGAGAAACACTATATTCCCTACACAATCATGAGCAATCCCGCCCACACCAGCCTCACCTGGGTTTCCTTTTGAGGACCCGTCAGTATTTATTTTTATCCTACCAGCTTCAGGGGAAGTCCAGCGGCCTATTCTGTTGACTGGTCGCATCTTTGATTTTCTCCCATTCAACGTCGCTCCATTCTTCCCAGCCTCCAAGCTCGGGCTAAGGGTAATTCCCAGGCGTGTGCACCAACCCTTCACTTCCACGTCAAGGTCTGCGTCTCTCAAACATTTAAATTACAACGTTTCCTGCAGCGAATGGCAAATTCTTTTCCACAGTGAACTTAGTTCCAGCTGCGCACCCCGAAACACTCTCCTGTTTCATTCCAACCAGACATTCCACAATATAAATGTCGGGCCCACAGTCTAAGCATTTTGCAAGATGGAATTCCTAGCTGGAGCATGTCCTAATTTGTCCCAGAACTCACTCAGTGAGTGAACATGGCGGCAGGGGGCGCCCTAAGCAGACCACCACAGGTGCCACACCTGTTTGACAAAATGACATTGAAAGAATAAGTGCGTCCCTGTTTCTTCACTATTATGACAGAGCACACAAATTGACGGTCCCTGAAATCCACGTTTGCACAAATTGTCCCAGGTGAGACATTTATTGTGAGTAAGGAGCCACATGAAAAAATTACATTTTGGCCAAGATATCGGATTCCACACCTTTTTCCCCCAAAAAACCTGACCTCTGTTGAAAATTTGATGAATCAGACTCATATACCCAGCAAAAACAGAATACTGACCATTAGCCTCTCCTCCCCAAGCTAGCACATCACTTCCTTGCAAAGAATTGCATCCTCTGGACTCGAGGATTTGAATTAATTCACTCTTCTCCTCCACCGATCCTCCAGGGGGCCAATCAGAGGAGTTTTTCCATCTGTACCAATAGACAAGCCTATGCTAACAGCTTCTTTATAATGCATTACCTTGTTCCAGCCAGCAGCATGAAAGGAGTCAGCAAGCGTTTGCAAGTGAGGATGTGAAACTAATATGGGTGGCGCACCATCCCATGAGTCTTCCCAGAAGAAGGCCTCAGTTCCACTATTGCACACCCAAAACAGGTTTTGCTTCACAAGCTGTGCTCCCGCCTTAAGGGTGCCCCAAACCATCGAACCTCTACCCTCCAGAGGAAATGTGGAAACATCCTGTGAAACAGCCCCCGAAAAGTATTTCGCTGTCAAGATGCGGGCCCATAGGGAAGAATGATTCGAGCACCACCTCCAATATAACTTGGCAGCTAAAGCTTGGCTGACCAACTCAGCCGAGCGTAGTCCAAGTCCTCCATCTTGCTTTGGGCTGCACACAGTTGCCCAATTGATAAGACTCCATTTCGTATTTTGAAGATTCCCACTCCAAAGAAACTTCCTAGAGAGGGCATCATATTCTTTTAGGAAATAAGTTGGAGCAACCTGCACCATGCTACGGTATATAGGTAACGCCTGTATGATAGATTGAATGAGAATCACTCTACCAGCCGTAGATAACCGTCGGTGAGTCCAATGACTAATTTTCTGTCTTAGCTTGTCCAACACATTTTGCCAAAAAAGCCTGGGCTGCCTCCCAACAACTATGGGAATACCCAGATAAGTCACAGGAAGTGTTTGAGTCTGAAACCTCAAAATTACTGCTATCCTTCTCTGAATAACCTCAGGCGTATTGAAAAAGAAGATTGAGGACTTATGGTCATTTATCTTTTGTCCAGAGGCCTGCAAATAATTGTCCAATGTGGTCTGAAAGGCTACCGCTTCCCTGATTCGGGCTGTCCCAGCTAAGATAGTATCATCAACGAATTGCAGATGAGTCAATGTGGATACATCTCTCCCCCATTTCCAGCCATGTAGAATATTTTGAGTGACCCGCTCTTTGAATAGCCGCCCCAGTCCCTTAGCCATAATGATGAACAGATACGGTGAGAGTGGATCTCCTTGCCGAAGGCCTCTCGAGGCCTTAAAAAGCTCAGAAGGTGCTCCATTTATAAGGACTGAAAAGGAGGGCGTAGAAATGCAGCTGAGCACCCATCTAATCCAATCCTGATTAAAGCCGAATGCCGAAAGAATTTTGCTCAGAAATCTCCAGCTAACTCTGTCATAAGCTTTGGCCAGGTCAAGCTTAATGAACATAGCCCTCTCCTGCGAAATACTCATAGAATGAATGGCCTCCGAGGCAATCACCACCCCATCTAATATCTGTTTACCAGCAACAAAGCCACCCTGCTCCTTCGAAATAAGACTAGGAAGGAGTCCTTTTAGCCTTTGCGCAATGAGTTTAGAAATAATTTTGTAGATCACGTTGCAAAGCGCAATAGGTCTATACATATCCAGCTTATCCGCCTGCTCCTTTTTTGGAATAAGAGCAAGAAATGTAGCATTCAAGGCCCTAAGCATATCCTTGCTGAAATATGATTCCTGAATCACTTCCATCAAATCCCCTTTAATGGTATCCCAAAAGTCTTGAAAGAATTCTGCCGGAAATCCATCAGGCCCGGGGGCTTTACCTCTCTTCATACTGAAAACCGCCTCCTCCACTTCAGCCATAGCAATTGGCCGCATAATCCTGTCATTCATATCCTCATTCACTAGTTTAGGAATGCACTCTAAAATAGTATTTTCTGCCTCTTCATCAGGTACTGGATTACTGGTGAAAAGATCAGTAAAATACCGAATAGCTTCTCTATTAATAGCCTGAGAAGTGGTAAGACAAGTCCCATCCTGAGTCACAAGAGACGTAATAAAATTCCTGTTACGGCGAGCTTGAACCGAGTGATGGAAAAAAGCCATGTTCTTGTCACCCTCCTGTAACCAATCTATGCGGGCTTTCTGTTTCCAATATATTTCTTCTCTCAGTTCCCATTCCGCAACATCATTTACAGCTCTTGCTTCTTCCAAACGGAGGCTGTTCGAGAGTCCATCCTCCCTTATCTTTCTGGTTATTTCATCTAGCTACTCTTGCGCCTTCTTCTTCCTACCTGTTAAATTACCAAAGCAAGTTCTATTCCAAATCTGCAGTTTTCTTTTAACATACTGGAGTTTTTTACAAAACGAATACATCGCTGTCCCAAAAGCAGGGCTACCTTGCCTCCACCATTGGTCAATACAATCATGAAGCCCAGGATCTCTAAGCCACATCAATTGAAATTTGAAGGGTGATTTTTTGGGTCCTCCCATATATCCAATGGATAGCTTAATAGGCCAATGGTTAGATCCATTCCAATCTAAGATTTCAGAGGTGATTGACATGGCACTAGACTGCCAAAAACAAGAAACTAAAAATCTATCAAGGCGTTCTGAGATGGCAGCATTACCTGATCTTCTGTTGCACCAGGTGAAGCGCTCATTTGACGGTTTAACATTAGAGAGGCATAGGACTTCTACATTTTGACGAAAGCATTCTGAAGAAGGCCCTAGCCGCTTCAATCCTCCTCTTTTCTCTTCCAGATTCATCACCGCATTAAAATCACCTGCAACTATCCACGGCAAAAATGGAAAGCAAGTTCGGATATAACGAATGTGATCCCACAGCTGCAATTGCCCCTCCATGTCTACAGGTGCATACAATGTGGTTATCAAGTAGACTTCACCAGTCTCAAAAGAGGATGCCACCATGGATAAGGCTGAAATGTTGGTAACCCAATGCATGGGCAGAATTTTTCTTGGGTCCCATCCCATAGCAATGCCTCCTGAACTACCCCGAGCCCCAACACATTGCCATTGTCCTGTTGGCCAAATATTTGGCGTATAGGCCAAAAGTGAATCAACCATCAATTTCGTCTCCTGAATACATACAATATCCGGAGTATGTTTCCACACCAAGCTTCTTATAGCTTTTTGTCTAGGGGAGCTATTCAGGCCCCTTACATTCCATGATACGACTATCATTGAGTGGGTTGGGGGTAATGCTCATCCAAGGTTTTTACAACCCCAGCCTCCACAAGCAAATCACCTATAATTTTAAGTTTGTCTTGGTCCTTCTTTTGCCCACCTTTGGACGGAGCTGCCGAGGTGACCTTTTTGAATTGTTTCTAAACTAGTCCAAGTGCCAAAGCCGGCCCTTTTTCCTTTTTCCCAGCATCTCCTACCTTAACCACATCAGCCCATCTGTCTTCCTTTTCTTTTCTTCCACAGGAAGCCTCTAACATTCCTTCTTCCTTTCTCAAAACATTATCTACAGGCGTTTGAATCATCAATTCTTGACCTTCGTGGAGGTCATCAAATTGCTTCGAGTGCTCCATATCCTCTCCCTGTTCATCCATCAGAACCCCATCTTCGAGAGCCATGCAATCAAGGGCCTCAAACCTATTAAACCCCAAGTCTACCTGCCTATCTGCATTCCCTCGTTTCCAACCATGCCCTCTCGCTCACCTTCTAACTGGTATGAAACCATCTTGCCCTACCTGCAAATGATCACCTACCCCCTGCATCAAGCTCGCAGTTTTTAAAACTTCACCTTTACCCAACCTATCCAGCTGAAATTTCCCATTTTCTGATCGGACTTGACGCCAAGTCTCTTTCCCAGCATAAGTAGTGTTTGGCGTTGAAGAATCAAGGCCACTTCCTGAATCTTTAACAACCTAAGGACACTGACGATGTAGATGTTCTTATACATGGTAGATTCTACATCTGAAGGGAATGGCTTCATAATCAATCTGTTGGATCCATGACAGGGATCCCATGCAAATCTCTATAGAGTCTGGCAGCGGGTTATTCAAATCCATATCTACGCAAATACGGGCGTAAGATATCACTTTTTTGTCTAATGACTGGTGTGCAATCGCTGCTGGTGTTCCCAGCATTGCCCCTATTTGCCTGAGTATATCTTCTCTCCAAAATTCAAGTGGCAGCCGAGGAAGACGGACCCAGACTGGGACACACGCTGGGAGCTCATCAGCCGAATTGAAGCCCACATGCCAGGGTTTAAGAAATAATCCTACATGCTCATAGAAGTATGGGCCTCCTTCAAAAATATGATTTCGATCCATCACAGAAGGAAAACTTACCAGAAAGTAGCTATTTCCTGCTAGCATGATGTCAAAATCCCCTTCAATGACCCAAGAGCGCCTGATCCATGCTTCCAAAGCTGCCACAGGGATTCTAATACCCAGAAATTTGTAGATAAGGGTATGTGAAGACAAATATTCAACTTCCTCCTGGACTGTCTCTTGGGGTATAATCAGAACAGGTCTGTCCTTGCTTCTAAGTAAGCAGCCATTAGTCTTGTTTAATTTAGTCCTTTCACTGGAGTAAAACTCTGCCTGAGCCGCCGAACTTGCCCCAGGCGTCTCTCCTTCCCTCCTGGGGCCTGTCATCGGGCCGCCACTTCCCCCTTCGCGCCCAGCCAAAACCTCCATCCGTGCTCCTCCCTACCAGCTTCGCATTTCAGTATCCTGAAAATAAAATCTTGAATGGTCATTATGATTTATATTAAACCTTGGGCTTTCATAATTTTATTTATTTATTTAGACTAACAAAACTAGTATGCCTTGTCCAAGTTTCTTATGTTTTTTATATGATCATAGTAATTTTTAAAAGACTTGAAAATAATTCACATATAATTCCTACATTATCTATATAATAGATGGATAGGTGGTGTTATTATGTTACTTGGAGAATTCAGCTTCACCAAAGTTTACAAGTCTTAAAATTATTTGAGCTTTGAGACATTGATAGATAACATTATCACATTATGTTGAACCTTAAAATTTAAAAAAAAAATCTTAGTGTTCAAAGTATATAAGCTCTAATAACATGAAATGTAGTTAAATTACATGAACCCATAATCACAAAAACTTTAAAATTAAGTTAATCATCTAATGGTCTTGATGTTTCATAATTTTGAGATCTTGATAAGTGGTGAAATTTTATTAATTTAGAACTATAGAAGGATTAAATAAATTCTAATAAACTTGAGATCCATGATCCAATGGTTTCAAGGTCATGAGATTTGAGAGGTTGACATTTATCACATTCTCAAAGGTCTAGATCTTCAAATATGAAATACCAAGTCAATGGCATAATGATCTCATGGCTTCAAGGCTCTAGGATTACTTATTTATAAGTGGAATGGGTCACTTTGCTAGACATTGTATTGAATTTAGAAAATATTATTACCCTAGGAGAAATTATAAGTGTGAAACTAAAGGCATAGATATATAATCTTAAACAAAGGCTTGTAGATGTAAAATTTTATATGATGTCATGTTTATTAGATGTATTGATTGGCATAACTCATAGGACAAATTGAGAATTATGGTAGAGATCGATAGAGTATGTTGATAATAGAATAATAATAATAATAATATAATTATATAAACATCAAATTTATATACATAATAATAATATGAACATCCAATTTCTAATTAATATTCTATCACACAAACTTGGGGTGGTTCTTTAATGGAGTATTAGAGTATGATAGTATAATGTATATCCTTTAAATGGTACAATGGAGTCATTAGACTTGAAATGTATATACATGAGAATGGCATGTGTATAATGGTAACATGATGTAATAAAATATTGGGTGGATTATTTAATGGATTAATATACTTAATAGTATACATAATAACCTTTTGATGGTACTGCACATCAAACAAATACATATGGTGTTCATAGTATAATCAATTATACCTAGCAGCAACCCACAAAGATTTAAAAATAAAATGTATATGCACAAGGATGAGATGTGTATATTTGATATTTAATTTGTATTATTGTATTTCATCTTAATAATTCATTATAATAAAATTTATATGATATTTTCTATCTTGATTAGAATGGGATTGTGTCTATTTTGACATAAGACATTAAGAATTTTATCAATTAATCCCATTCTACATAAGATGAATATTATTGGCAGTTGATAGTATTCCAATATAGTGTAAAATTATAACATTACCATTCTAAATAATATAATAATAATAATAATATGAACATCCACATTCTAACCAATATTGTATATGATTTAACCTTTTAGGGTTTTACAAGTGTAATGCCTAATCTAGATTAAAGTGCTGAGATGTCTAAATTAGTTAAATAATATGAAATAATTAAGCACTAATATGTCATGTATTTTGACATTATTTAATTTATAAAAATAGTAATAAATATACTTAAATAGAAAATTATGTAGAAAGTGACTATCACAAATGATATGGGATCTAAAAACTAGCTTCTAGATAATTTTGAGTGTTGTCAATAGGGTCCTAGTATTTGTTTGCTCAATGGACAATATCAACCCACCTAGACATTAGCTCTATAATGTTTTAGTGTCCTTAAAGTGGATTTAATGTCCTATTTTCAAGATTATTCCTATTTTTTTGAATCACTAACTCCTATTTTTTGGGGTCTTGTTCTTGTGTGTATGAAATATACAACTTTGTGGTGTGCCTAGAAAACCTAATTTAATGTACAAACCCTAATCCTCCATGAAAGCATGGCATGAGAAATAAATATGCTTTTCTTATTAGGATACACTGGACATCTTTAACACCTTGATGTGAAGATAATTTCCTACATACCAATACATTAAAAAAAAATCAAGGTTGATGTAGTTCTCCCACCTAGTGTCTAGTGTAAGTGCAAGTGATTGATAGAATGAAAGTGAAATTGGATGCCTTGAATGTGATTGAGATTTTAAATATAGTAGTAGGGATATTTTTGATGGTAGTATGTAGAATTAGGGTATAATAGGGATCAAATACCTAAGTTTTTCTCAACTTATCTTTTGTTTGAATAGGATTTTGCATCTATTTTCCATCTAATGACTATATGTAAAATAGATTTGTATTTATAGAGATTTTTAGCTTGTGTAGATAATAAAATGTATATAGGCCAACTTTATGAGGGAAACACATTTATAAAAGTATATTTTCAAAAGAGTTATGGAAATGGATAATAACACCTAGTTGGGGACACTAGTACCATGTGGTTATAGTGTCCCAAATGTGTCCCAAAGGTCCACCTAGTAGATTGTTAGGCAAACTAGGTTGAGATCTAGGAATGATATCATGGGACTATATTTGAACTCACTATTGTTATATGTTGTCTAAACAATAACTAGAAAAGTGTGTCTAAGTCTCTAGGATAGATCTAAGGCTAATCTAGAAATAGGCTAACTCAAAAAATACTCTTATCATTTAAATACCACTTTTAGGTGATTATATTTGCCCAATTTATATTATAAATGCAAAAAAGTAAAATGACAAGTATAAAGTAAAAAAAGCATACCTATAAATACTTTGGAATTAAAACCCATGTAGTTCAGTCTACGTATGTGAATCTAGGAATGTGTGTGTGAAACATGATCCAAAGCATTGACCTTCAATGAAACATGAAAAAATACATCCTTATTTTTGATATGATAAAAATAAATGACATAATATGCTAAAATAAAGTAATTGAGTAAAACTAAGTATTGAGAGAGGAAAGGAATGGATATACCTCATTGGGTATGTGAACCAATATATGAACCTAGTGATAATCTATGTGTGTGAGTGTATATAATGATCATATCATTGAATAGTTTGGACTGAGTTGGTAGCTTGCTTAATCCTCATATGGGTGGCTAAATAACTCAATATAGTTTTGACTCCATCATTGCCTAACCCTACTCGGTGGATCATGATATGTGAATAGATTAGATAAGACTATAAGTGTGACTAAAAATATCATGTGGGTGGATAAATAACTCAATTAGGCCATGAATCCATCATTTACCACCTATGTGAAGTATATGTATCTATAAATAAACTATGAAAATCATTTAATGTATCTAACTAGGTATATCTAAATGTGTATGTTGGTTATGTAGCCACACAGGTATATTAGGCAACTTTAGGACATTCAAGAATGCCAACCATTATAGATGGAGTAAGGCATTAATTTGGTGACAACATGAAATGTGGTAGAATGTTTATATAGTGTAGATAATGATAAAAAAATTTCCATTCCATCTAATCAACCTATGTTTAGATGAGTATATGGAAACTATGTGTTGTGCACATGCCTCCAATTTGATATCCGAGTATAAAATTTTTGAACTAAGTATTTAATTACTATATTTTTGTAACTGAACTAAATTTGAGAGTGATCATTTTATTTATGATACCCCAAAATCTAAGAAAATATTACTAATATGAGTTGAAATGAGTGTATCTAAGCAAAAGTTGAATAAAATTATCAAATCTATGATTGTACCTATATGAATTTGTAATATACTTAGTGTATTAGTATGAATAATTTGGACTATCCTGAAGTTGGGTCTACTAGATAGTGGTGCCCTTTAGTGGACAATAGTTCCCAATGGTGCTTGTGTCCCAATCTAGGTGGTAATGTTTGTCTGATATAATATCTAGGTGACTAAACTACTTTCTAAGTATTTATTTTTCCTATGTCTAATCTATGAAACTGAGCCTATGTGCAAAAAATAATTTTTGAATATCAAATAAAGAGCCCAATCTCTATGACAAACCCCTATGTATGCACCCTATTTTGATGGTCGTTGTAGAACATATGTAAGAACTATCTTCAAAATAAATAGATTTAAAACATGTGTTAATTGGAACATATATGCATGATATTCCAATACAATGTGCAAATATAACATCAAAATGTAAAAATATTTGACAATAAGTAGGTAATGTAAGATGTATGCTATAATATAACATTACATAAAGGTGTCAAAATAGATGTAATAAATGTGTATAATAAAAAATATGAGTAGCTACCTAGGGCAATGGGACATGATGTCCATCACAACACCCAAGTAGGAATGGTAAATGCACAAGGTCCCTCGCAACATCAAAAATTGGTGTGTGTAACAAAAACAAAAAGTTCTATCATGAAGATGCATTCAAGAAAGCATACAAATAAAACACATAAGGCATGAAAAATTAAGCCAAGGGGCCATAATACAATGAATATGGGCACATGTCACTAAATATAAGAATGAATACATACAAGGACATGTTCAAATGTCCACATATGCAAGCAATAAGTAATTTGGCATAGATCTACATAAGACACTTTTAAATGTCTATGTATACAATTAGGAAAACACACAAAAGGGACATGGGCACATGTCCAAGGCATACAAACATGAAGTAGCATAGAGATAAAAATAAATGGCATATTAAAATTCCCTCAACTATGGAAGAAGCATAAGAAACATAATCAAGTCTAATATATGAAAACTAAAAATGAAAGTATGTAAAACTTGTAGTACAAATCTATGTAAATGTTAGGATGTAGATATGTTGAGTCTAACTAGTGATAGTCAATAAAAAATATGAGTAATGAGTAATAATTATCAAAATCAATATGTATCAATTTATAAAATTAAATGTATAATATGTAAGTATAAAACTTAGTAGTAGAAGATATGTATGAGCTGACCCCAAGTGGGCAGATGTATTAAATGTATAAACATGGATCAATGTATATACCCCTAATGAGTAGATGATAACAAGTTTAGATCAATGTATTGGACTAGAATCCTATATGTAATATATAATCACTCAATAATAACAAGTGAAACATATGTGCATGATAAAACTAACTATACTAGGATAGCTAGAAATTTTTTATATTTGCCATGTAGTAGAAATGTACACATAGAAATGCATGCAATCTGTAGAAAAAATTTATTTTTTGAGTAATATTTTAATGTTTTTGTATTTTGACATGTTATATTTTTTTAATTTTTTCTATATAGAAGATATGTACAAGAAAATGAAAATAAACTATGTACAAGGAGTGAGAGAGATAAGGAATTATGTACAAGATTAGTAACCATACTAACCAATGAGTCTCATGGGGGACTTGTTGTCACTATGAACTATGTCAAATAAGGTAATTATGATTATTTGTGTGGTATGAAATGGAAATTTTGATCCCATGATCTACTAGGTTGTATAATCTATGTTTGATGTTGTTTGTGAAATGATGTTATGATGTTATGACACTAACTGTGAAGCCATATGAACTATATGGGTCTTAAAAACCCATTTGGTAGAAAAAGATATAGGTTGTGTAGGTGCCCTATGTTAATAACACATATAACCTAATAAATCTTATCTCAATAAAAAAATAAGTAGAGAAAGGTCCTTTATAATCTATGACCTATCTCTGATATACGAGTTTAATGGTCTCTATGGGAGAGTATGTGTACATGTACATATCATAGGATTAGACATGGCCTAAACTGATGACTCTATTGAACATTATGATGTATTAATAGTATATATACTCTCTAATATAACTAATATACCTATAATATTTGGTAATGGTACTAAAACTGTAACTGGTGTCTATAATGGAACTATAATGGGAAACTATGCTAAAACTACCCATCGAATGGGTAGTGGATGCTCATATGGGATAACCTCAACCTTAATCACTTTATTATCACATATATACTTTGGTAATTATTTTATTTTATATGGTATGGGTTGGATATACTATATCCATGGCCTTCTAAAAAATATATTGGATATACCTGCACTATGTACTACTAAGAATGAAGTGGATATGTGTGCTAGTCCAAACTTTAATGGAAGCACAATCTCCCTAATGGAGTTATAAATGTGTCAATTGAATCCAATAATTACTATATATATTGGGAATGCATCCCATGTTTTTTAGGAGTGTCATGGTGCACATGCTTATACTTGACCTATTGTTAACCATAACATTATGAATAAAATGGTGGTATATGTATGCTTATATGGAGAAAGCATGACAATCTTTGTCATCATCCAAAATATATGGATATGAAAATTTATAAATGGTCTAGGTGGAAATATAGTATTATGTAATCCATTAATGTTATGTAAGGCATGTACCTCCTCTATAAATATGTGATAAGAATCTGGTAGTGGATGTGCTTGGTATGTATAATGAACACCTAATTTTCCCCTTGCCTCATTTGTTGTATGCTTTAAGAAAGGATATAAAAATATATTTAGTTCCCTAGACTTTATTTTCTATTGTTTCAATTCCTCTATGGGTGTTCCCACATTAAAAATATTAACCTCAATTATATCTTGTGATTTAGGCTAATGCATATGTTTGTAATGTGGCCTGGTGCCCTATGATACTTGTAGAATGCATTTGAATCATAACTCTTTGAAATATTCCATGCCATATAAACCTATTTAATGGGATGGAGATATATGAAATTGAATTCCAATATTTGTTGTATAACATGTGATGGTGACTCTGGCAGATTAGTGAAGACATTATGTCGAGGAGTGGATACAACCAATCTAGGAGATGGATTGGAAGATGCATTGACTATGGCATTTTGATAAAAAAAAAAAAAATCTATGGCCCTTACCTTGTATGTATGTTCTTTTTAAATCTTAATTATTTATTTTTATCCATTTGTGTACTTGAGTTTGCCCATTTTAAGATCTTAAACTCTCTTTCCTTGATTGTGTGGCACAAATCGGTAAATGTAAGAAACTTATTGAACAAGATAGCTACATGAAGTAATGGTAGGATACTTTGTGTAAATATATCTTGAAGATATCTATCTATCATGGGGCTAGTCAATTTGGATATTATTTTATTTCATCATAGGACATAATCAATGATATGTATTCAACTTTTGATCTAAATGTGCCACTTGTGCATATGATATTTTATCACTAATATTTATAGATAAGTGTGTTAATAAAATGTTTGCTAAAGGATTGAATGTCATGATAGATTTATTTGGTAAAAAACCATTGTAAGGTATAATAATTGAGACTACAGGGAAATAAATTCATAATAAGCCAATCATTGGACACATAGTCTAAGCATGTTGCATTAAAAGATCTGAAGTGATGCTCTGGGTCACCTTTACCATCATATAATTTGAGCTTGGGTGCCATGAAACTATATGGAAAAGGAGTTTCCACTATGTGATGTGCCAAAGTTGTATTTAATATATTGTTATAATCTAATGCATGTGATGCCCTAATGGATCCTTTATTAATATGTAACACCTTAGAATACAAAGTGTGAATCTCATGCATAAAGGATTATACATATGGAGTGGAAGAACTAGCCACAATTAGTGTAGCTATCATTGATGATTGAATAATAGTATTAGGTTATGCTATCTAAGTTGGTTTAGTTGACCTTGTTGGAAGTGTAACAACATTGTTAACTCGGGAAGCTGAAGATTAACCATTGTTTGTTTTATTCTTGATTTCAAATATGGCATATAGGATCTATGCATGATCAATGGGATTATCCCAAATTATATCTATGAATATTTTTAATACCTAATTTTTATTCATAATTATGTCACTATTGTTAAGTGTAGGGAGAGTGTCTTGATTCTTAATGTATAACTCATTTTTCTATTGGTTGTATTTTTCATCTTTAGATGCATTATAATTGAATTCTAAATAACCATGGTGTGAAGGATTCATAATTGGAGTTTTAATAGGTTCTTTGTCCTTATTATAGGCTTGGATAGTAGGAATCTAAATATGCTTTATAAGATAACCACCTAATCTATGACTTCTTCTTAATTGAAGAGAGATAACTTTTTTAGATAGGATATAGTATAAAAATTGAAATAAAGCTACTAAAATAGAATATATGAATTATAAAAATTAATAGTAACTAATGAAAATAGGAGAAACAAGGATAAATACCCTAATAATATCTAGGATTAGGGTTTTTTTCACAAATTTAAATTATATGTAAATAAATTGAAACCTTAATATAAAATTGATTTAATTTAGCTAGGTTGTCTAAAAAAATTAGAAAAATAGAAGTTTCCATCCTTGAATTATTGCACAAAAAATTGGATTAATGCAATCTATGGGTTTTAATAAATATTGAAAGTAAGATGGGTTCACTAAATAATTTAACCTTTTAGAGTTTTACAAGTGTAATTTCTAAGATATATTAAAGGGATGAGATGTCTATATTAGTTAAATAATATGCAATAATTAAACACTATTTTTTATGGATTTTGACCTTTGAATTTATAAAAACAATAATAAATATGCTTAAATAGAGACTTGTCTAGAAAGTGATTGTTGTAGATGATCTTGGCTCTAAAAACTAGGTTTTGGATAGTTCTAAGTGTCATTAATATGGTCCCAAGATGTGATTACTTACTAGATAATATCACCCCACCTAGATAGTATCACCATATTATTGTAGTGTCTTTAAAGTGGTGTTAGTGTCCTCTTAATAGGCATGTTCATATTTTATGGGAGCACTTGTGCCTATGTTTTTGGGTCTTGTTCCTATGCACATAAAATATAAAACTCTATGTTGTGATTGGAAAACATGGTTTAGTATACAAAACTTAATCCTCCTTATAATCATGTCCTGAACAATAAATGTGTGTTTATTATTAGGATATGTTAGATATCCTAAGTACCCCACTATGAAGAGTGTTGCCTACATACCAATAATTTTTTAATGTTATGAATAAAATAAAGTTTGTCTTAGAAGATAAGGATAAATAAACATGGTTTTTATAATTATTGAGGACAAGAATATGGTTTACCATTGCATAGACTCAATCTGGCACTAAGGTAAATTGATGACTAACTATGATAAGGGTCAAATAAATAAAAAATTATGGTGATGCTATGAATTCACCCTCCATAATAGAAAATAATTTACAAATTCTCTTGAAAAATATGGATTAGTATGAAGGAGAAGGAGATAAGCATAAATTAGGCCTCTAGTGTATAGAATATAGCCAAAAAGGACATCATAGGAATAAATGTCCTAGAATTAAAGCATAATTCTATAAAGTTAATAGAGTGGTAGGATATGTAACCTCTTCTTATCATATCCTCTAATAGTATGTCCAACATCTACAACCTAGTTATTTTTAAATTTTTAAATCTCATAATCATGATGAAAAAATTTATAGATATCTTTAGTGTCTAAAAGAAGATATTTCATAAAATATTTTTGTAATCTTTATGTAGAAGACATCTAATATAACCCCACAAGTTCCCATTCCATAAGTGAGCATGAAAATATCAACATAAATAGGTATGCATTAGATACTGAAGGCACCATAGTATTAAATACAACATATGGAAAATTAGACATCACTTTCTTAGACATAGACACCTCTAGTCACAAAATATCAATCTTTTACTTCTTAGAATCCTATGATTCCCTAGGCACAATAATTAAGTTTGGAACCATTACCTATATAGTACTAATATCGTGGATATGATCACTTCCAAAAAACATTAGGGGTAATTCCATGTAGGCTTTTTGAAAATTTAGGCCTCAATAATCAAGCAGTTGGTGATTCCAAACCAATTGGGGTGGATCTAGAGCAGTTAAACTAGGATATAGAGGTAATGTGCAAGGAATAAGTAGAAGTAAACCATAGATGGGTCTAATATAGTGTTATTTATGTATAGAATTTAACCATTTATAAATAAATTATCCTATGAACCCCTAATGACAAACCTATTATGCTTATTGTATCACTTTACAACAAAATGACATAGAAGATTATTTGGTCTTAGATAAATAGTGCATGGAGAAGGCCATTAAAAATGTGAATATGGTTAACACTCAACCTAAAGAAGATGATATATTGTAAGCTATTACATGCCAATAACATGTAGAATAAATATTAGTTACATTGGATATGACAAAGGATTAAGGTGTAATGAAAACTTGACTAGATAAGTACCCTAAACCCATTACTAAGAAATGATTAATCTACAAAGATATGCAGATTTTGAAAATGATTCAACATTAGGAGACTATAATATGGTATTGTGTATAATAATACACACACACACACACACACACACACACACACACACACACACACACACGCATGAATAGATAGCTCAAAATCTAAGACAAGATGCTGTTGTCACTACTTTGATGGGTCTCGTGAAGTTACTTAGTACACTAAGGAATGAAGCCATTTCATAAAACATTAACAACCTACTACATAATATTTTGGAATGTACAAGAAAAGGCCAAAAATTGAATAATAAAATGATATGACATATTAATACTAAAAAACCTTGGGATGATTCCATAATTAATATTGAGGTCATAGGGTATGAGATACCCAATACAATATTTGATTTTGGAAGCACCATCAATATGTTTCCTAGATCCACATGGGTTTTTAATAGGTGACTTGCACTAAGTTAAAGCCCTATCACATTAGGAATTGTATATTATGGATGAATTTAACCTATCAGTCACATAAAATATCTACAATTAGATTAATATAGTTAATTATGTGTGGTGACTTTGAAGTCATAAATACAAATATAGATGAGACTCACTATCCTACATTAATAAGCAAAAAGTGAGCATATCATGGTAAAATGACCAATAATATAGTCATAAACTAGTTGTAAAACCACCAGGTATATAATATTATAGAATTATGTTAAAAAATATGGGAATAAACTCTATTACATTCCTAAGGAGATGGCTTCACCATATATTAATGCAGATGGTCACTAGATGAAGATGAATGCAGAGGACAATCTAGGAGCCCTAAGTGCTAGTGATTGTAGTTTTATTTATGATCACACAAGTTCAATAAAAATATCCCTATGTATAGAATAACTATCTCAAAAGCCTATTTTTTATCCTATAGATACTCCATAGACCATAAGTGGAGGATGTGTTATCTATGTTTGTAAGATCCCAAAATTAGTCAGACATAGATTTCATGTATCATATGGGTCATATAGATAGATATTACATAGAACTTGTTGGCTAATTTTATCCTACATACAAAGATCCTACTTGAATATATGAGCTTTAAAAAGTTCTATATTGAATGAGCGGTCCCCAGATCTCATATTACTTACAAAGCTTTTGAAACACTTTGAGCAAGCTTAAAGTGCAATTTGTTGATCTTTGAAAAGCAAGTCTTGAAATAGGTCCAAAGTTTCAAGGGAGGAAGATATAGTATGTTATCATGGTAATCATGACATTAATGGACATAAACCAAGTTTCATAGGTATTATAATCTCATTTTTTAGCCTTGGAATTTCTTTCACAAGCATAGAAGAGCCAAACTGTCATTAGCACATCATGTAAAAGTGAATAGATCAGTCTAGTTGCATGTTTAATAAATTCAATTGGGGAACTCCTCATGCTAAAATATTGTATGGACAAATTTATTAATTCTAATATAATCATATAAAAAAATTGTGACTTGATGAATTACCTATCTCAATTTATAAGCATTTAAATTTAGAAGTGTAGAGTGAAACAATCACACAAACATCAAAATTAAGCCTCGATAAATAGGCATTTATATTAAAATATTCCTAGGTTTAATGTAAGAGTGATAATTTTCCAAATATTAGAAGATAAATTTAATATCCAATGGTGAGCAGGTAATCAATAGTGTTAGTGGGTACCAAAGATATAACAGTGAGGATTTGATCATCCATTAAATATCAATGGTGAGTCTTAAGTAAAAAGGTTACCATGAACATCAAGTTGATAAGTGTGATGATCTCAAATGCCTATGAAGAGATCCAATGGTACTCATCAACTAAATATATTAGTGGGCCTAAATAGATCTATGGTACATCTTTAATTTTACCAAGAAAATCAATGGTGAGTTAAGGTCAAAGAGTCAAAGGATCCTAATGATGAATGAGCTCCTACCAAGTGTCACAACCATGTTAGATTGCAAGAATATATATGGCTCATGTTCTTTTATATATATGCATATATATAGAGCACATGAGGTTAAAAAATCAAAGAGATAATAGCAATATCTTATGGGATGGATACAAAATTAATAAATGGCACAATTTGAAGAGCTTAGATCAAGATCAATGAACGATATCAAAATTTGAAATCTAAAGACTTCAAATCGATAATAATTATGACTATGGTCAAATAAAAACTAAGTCCTATAAGGATCTTTTGTTTTCCATTAGATATTAGTCAAAGGTCACAAGTATACATAGTCATAGTTAGGATGGTTATGATGTAATCCCATCACCATTAAAACATAGTCTCAACCTCTAGTTTGAAGATCTAGAACTTATAGAGCATATCCTTTAGGGTTGAATAATTATTTCATGACTATAATCATTTATATTTAAAGAAGATCCATGTATACATGAGTTATCAGTTTCCTTAAATGTCTAGAGGAAAAAATAGGTCTTTTAGGTCCTAATATAGAAATCAAAAATGGAAACTAGTTGTTGTAATGAGATCATGTAACCTATAGATCCGCATCGATGTAGTACCTCTATGAAAACCAATAAAGGAGATTAGTTTTCATCCATATTAAACCTATGTTCAGATATTGAAATAGGGTAGATGACTAATTTTTATCAATTGTCTCATATTCAATATATCCAAATCCTCAAAAAGTTGGTACTTATCATTGATCGAAGTAAGCATAATAAAGATTTATCAGTTTCATTAAATGAAGATTTTGTATTCATAAGCAATAAATTGCAAGATGGCATATAAAATCCATAAAAAGGATTTGGGGTGGTTAGAAACATAGTTGGAGCATTTATTATTGTTCATATCCTAAATATCTTTTCTCCAATAGACTTAGTCATGACTCATTATCTATACAATAGACTCTTGTATTCTGGTTCATATTTCTCAACCAATGAAAAAGTTAGAATACTTTTGGAGATAATAAAAGAAATTTTTTTGATAAAGGATTAGTATTGATTGGATTAAAATGTGGTGGAACATTAATTAAAAGTGGTAGATCATTGATTGTTTTAGGAAGATGTGTTACCTCTCTTCTATCTTCCCCTTTTGTATATATCATCCATTCTTTCACATTTGTAAGGATGCTCATTTTTGGGAGTATCAGGGAACTCCTTGAGATATTTAAAGATATTTTCCACTTGATTAGACTAAACCCTATCAATAATTTGTAATAATTATCTATTAAAGTAATAAGACTTTCTTTACCTATTTCTTACATTGGATTAGTGTTTAGTGAGTTGTGAATGATGGCATTATGTGAAGGAGAATATTCCTTATCCATTGTCATCCTTTTTGACCTATTTTAGGGTGTTTTAAAGATATCTACAAGTCTAGATTAGTTTTATTTCTACCATTGATGTAAAATATTAGTGAGTCTTAAAAATCCTCTTTGTTTGCATCCCTTTCTTCCTGAACCTAGTATATGAAATACTTATGTAGTGTACTAGATTGAGAGGTTGTGTGAGATAGCATTATTTTGTGATGATCTAGTGTGTGTCCAAGCTTATGGGAGTCTCCTATTTTTATTTTGTGCATCAAATTTTAAGCCTTCTTAGGATCCCTTTTCCCCTTTTAACCCTTTTCCCTATGATAAAATTAGTTTAGGTTATCCATAAAGAGGAAGTCAGCCTTCTCTAGAGGTTCAAATTGACTATAGGAAACCAACATGCTAAATTTGTCTCAATATTATAGCTTAATCAGAGGGAGCCTATTGAACTCTCTTCAAGGGTTTAAATTAATGTCATAATAGTTTCTAGCATGGTCGGTAGGCCTTACTACATTGTTCAATGGTGAAATTTTTTGGTGTTCTCTTCATCCAACCAACCTTTGGAGGCATGTGTTCAAACATCAATGTTAAATCGAAGCATCTATAATTTGATTAATCAATGTAAATATGTGTCTAATCATCATAATATAGTATGTATAATCAACCATATTTTGGTCAATATGCTTATTCTCTAACTCAGTATCACAGGTATCAAGAAAATAATGTTTTTGTGCTCCCTCAAGTGGCCCTGAAATAGCCTATCAACCCTATCATGGTATTTTTCCTTCTCCCACCCTTACATATGACTAAGTTTATCCTCCTTTGCATTATAATAAATCTTTTAACTCCCCTATTAAGACCAAATATACCCTCTTACATATTTGTCGAGAGTCATGCAAGCATTATTAGTCTACATTAAGTTGATAAGGGAGATTCTCTAGTCATCCCTATCCATGTCCTACATAAATCAAGAAGTGTTCTTTAAATTTTCAAAGATATATGGATATATTATGAGGGTGAATAATGGTAATAATTTAAGAATGAGGACATATCAATGATGATACTGTATTGATATCTTATGAAGAGCAACATGCTCATTTGTATTAGTCTTATGGGTCCTCTTCCCCCTAAGATCCTCAATCTCAACCTTCAGGAATTTGTAATCAACCCCCTAGTCAACCTTTTTAAATTCCATCCTTATCAAAACTTTGAGAGGTAATATTGGACCAAGGTAGAATAATAATGAAAATCAATGAGGAGGTTAAGCTTAGATAATAACTCCCCATTAATGCCATGGAGAGGATAAGGATATTCTTGTAAGAGTTTTGGAATTCATGGACATCCACTGAAGAAGTTGACTATCCATAGGCGAAGAAGCAATAATTTAAAGAGTAGGTATTATCCATTAAAAAGGTGTTTTATAAATGGGAGAAAGAGTATTTTAAAGCTGAGCCAATCAATTTTCCCTCTCTTACACCTACACCCATTCCCATTCAAGAACATGAAGCCATCCCTTCATGGATCTTCTCCAAAACTTTCAACCCTGGTTATGTCATGCCCTCACTTATGAGACCATCCTCTCCTATAACCATTCAAAAGGAAGAAAAATTGTATATTACATACTAATTTACATCATATAATTTAGTTCATAAGGACATGAAGAAGGAGGACGTGTTGGTTGAGATATTCTAAGAACTGATTTTGGTAGAGGAGTTAGTTATGCAAAAAATGAATCAATCAACTATATCTAAACTCAATGATCTTGGAATACAAGATTTCTAAGACTCTCTCTCCTCCTTTCATAGACAACCACCAAAGAAGCCATTCAGAATTCCATAGTTAGAAGAACACTCTCCTAAGCTACAAGCATGGTGAAGTTTCTTCACCCTCCCACCATCTTCCTCTTAGAGAAAGACTGCATTTTACAAAGGATAAAGGAGGAGCTTCTAGTCATAAGTGAGATTAAAAAGGATAATTTAAGTTTCTATGAAGAGGAAATCATGATAGGCAACCCACTTCATGGGGAAAAACATGTTTTAGCTTTCAAGTTGTAGGATCTTGATGAGAAGCAAAATTAAAACCTTCATGAACCTATTAATGGAGGTCAAGGGAAGATTAAGTTATTTAGAAGATCAATGAAAAAATTTGTGTTCAGATTTCTTGAGTGAAATGGAGAAGTTTAATGTTGTAAACTTGCCTAAAGAAGACAATCCTCAAGTTGAAAATAGAGTAGACATTGAATGGACTAATGAAGGTCCATTATACATAGATGAAAAAGATGATCAAAACTAGGTGCTGAGGTTGGTCTACTTCAAGATGAGGTGTTAGTGGAGGATAACCCTAATATGTTGGATATAAATGAAAGCAAATCAGATCTTAAGTAAGATAGGTGTGATATTTCAAACCTTGGTTTGTTAGATCAACCCTCATTTTTAGTTAAATAACAAGACGAAATATTGAGTGAGTTTGATGAAGGAAACATCTCAAGTTATGAGGTGATGCAATTTGATAAACATATTAGTAACAATATTGAATAGTTATGGTATCAGTTCAATATTGTAACCAAAGAGTTTGAAGAGGGTAAAAGACATGGCCTTACTCCAAAACATTATTAGCATGTTTATCTAAGCATGAGCTATCCTAATTTACACAAGTGAAAGGTATAAGTATATGGTCTTTTTTAACCACCAAGTGAACCAAGTGTAATTGCTCCCAAAAACATAAATGAAGTCTTCATGCAAGGTTTTCTCAATAGTGATGAGAAACATCAATCAAGTGATCCTATAGTACAAACATGAACCAATCAGGGAAAACCTAAACTAGTATTTCTACATTGGACACATGTTTGTTCCATTTCATCTATTGGAGAGCACATCAAAAGGATTGGATATCAAGCTACCTAGTTCACCAATTTTGGTACCTCTAAAGCAAGGTATTTTTTATTCTAGTTTTTTATAAGTGAATGAAACTCAAAGTTTTCCATTTGACCAAAGAGGGAGGTGATTTTAAATTTATGTATAATATTTTATATATTAAATTAGTTCCATGATTTTCTCTAATTTCCTATGAGCGCATTTATTTAGTAGGCTAATTTCCATTATTTTTTATAGGTTAGTTTCCTTTATATTCTATTGTTTCCTTTCAATAAGTTACTTGGGGACTTTTTGTTGTTTTGTTCCCATTTTGTCCTTGTTTTTTCAAGAGGAATTCTTCCATAGGGGTATCCTTTCATCAATTCAAATCATCTAAGAGCAAGGAGAGGAGACTCCATACCCAATGGATCAAACAAGTCAACTAGTCTGGGTTCTCAAGCATAGCAAGCATGCTTCCCTACGAATCACCAAAGATGTTGGAAAATTTTTGCCAACATACAAAGCTCCTAATTGAATGGATGAGATGATAAAATTTATGGATGGAATGAGTGGTCCAAATATCTCTTATTTATTACGAAGCTTTTCAAACACTTTAGGCAAACTTAAAGTGCAATTTGTTGATCTTTGAGAAGTAATTTTTGGAATAGGTCTGGAATTGTAAGGGAAGAAAGATGTAGCAAGTTATCATGGTAATAATGACATTAATTGATATAAATAACGTTTCAAAGGTCTCATAATCTCATTTTTGAGACTTGAAAGATATTGCACAAGTATAGAAGAGCTAGACCATCATCAACATGTCATGTAAAAAACATAATTTAGTCTAGTTTCACATTTAATTAATGCACTTTAGGATCCCCTCAAGATAAAAATATTAAATGGAAATGAATTTATTCCTGCCAAATTCATCTTATAATTTTTTTTGACTTGATGAATTGACTATCTCAAGTTATAAGCATTAAAATTTAGAATTGTAGAGTGAAATAGTCACATAGATGTCAAGATTAATCCTCAACAAATAGCTATTTAAATTCAAATATTCATATGTTTAATGCAATAGTGACAAGTGTCCAAATCTTAGGATATAAATTGAATATACAATGGTGAGTGGGTAATCTACAGTGTTAGTGGGTCCTAAATATTTAATGACAATCATTTGATAATGCATCAAAGATAAATAGTGAGAGTTAAGTCAAAAGGTCAGCATAAACATGGAGCTAACAAGTGTCAAGATCTTACATGCCTATGTAGAGATCCTACGTTGTTTAGCAACCTTGTCATTGGTTATAATAACATACTAGTCTTTTATGTTTTTGATGACAACATTAATAAGTGTAAAACAAATAGTTTTAATATCTCCTAAATGTGTGTTATGACAGATGGATAGGAGGTTCATATAAAAGTAAATAACATAGATAATTTTTTTGATTGTTAAATTATCCATATCAATGCACCCTTTTCCATCAATAAAAAATGACTAAAGTTATTGTTGTGCTAGTCTAGTGGTAACTAGTACACTAGTTCCTCCACACATCCAAAATTTGACAACACAACATTTATATTGAAACATCATATAAGTAATCTTACACACTTACCTAAGCTATAGAGGAGAGAATAGGGTAGGTTAGGGTGATTTAAAAGAAACCAAAGTGGGTGGAAGTATGGTATTGCATGTTTTGACATGTTTGTGATTGCCACTATTTTGTACTTATCCCTATCTTATATGTCTTCCCACTATATAAATTCCAATAATGACTAGAAAAACATGATTAAATATGTAGTAAATAGTCTTAAGTAAGATAATAATGTCACTCATTCATAGACATAGACAATCATCTTAGAGCCAATTAAATTCTTTTATTTATCAAAATCTAAATGTTACATAACTTCTCATAAGGCATTTTTGTAATGCTTACAATACCATAGTTCTCTATAATAGTTATATTTATATCCTAAGCTATTGTTCTAGTTCAAAGTATATAATTTGGTATAATCACTACAACTAGTTGGATATATCTTTCAGATTTCTAATGCAACAAAATTATCATCCAACAACCATATTTTTTTATTCTCCTTATCATCTACCATTTCTTGTTTCTCACACAACATGCCACATTTTTCAACTGAAGATGGGGACCCTCTTTTCTTATCTAATCTTTATCCCTTGTGTTTTTTTAGTGGATTTATTTTTTGAGACCTTTATTGAATTTTTTAGGTCTAAATATCTTTACCTTTGTAAAATCATATTTTCAAAAATGCTTGAAAAAATCCATTTTTAAGTAAAATATGACATAGGTTTATGTAAAATATTTGAATTTTTTAGAGTCTTATACAGACTTTCCATTATAAATCTACTCCATTTTTTCTTTGGTTTGGTGAGAATTGGCCAGGTATTTATCATTGTTTCAATTTCAACTTAGTAATTTTTTTGTAAATGGGCTTAATATACCAAGGATATTCTAAAAAGGGATAATTTATTAAACTAAATTATCCCTCTTTTAAATTCATTTTTGCTTTAGTATTATCTAAATTGGCTAAATGTTTTATTATGTTCAATTTTTACCTTAATAAATTTTATAAAAATGGTCAAAATTTTATTTGAAAATGGATTTGAATTTATTTAAAATGGATTTATCATCATTAAGTCTATCCAACTTATTGATTTTATTTTTGAAAATATTTATTTATATTTTAATTACTTATCAATTACCTTTTAAAATTTAAAATGTTGATTGTGATCATTTTCTTTGCTACACATAAGTGCTTTTTTAATTTCTTAGAGCCACATGATGATCTTTCACAGTCCTAGTGGCCTCGACCCATTTTTAAGAGCTTATTTGGGACTTATAATTTTTTTAAAAAGGGTTATAAAATCCACATGATTTCATTATTCTACTTTGTGGGACATGATTAAGTTAAAATTCACCTAGGATCCTCCAACTCTCTAGATCATAAAGATGCTACCACATGACACAATCCTAATGACCTGGACCAATAGAGACTCAATTAGTGATGTAAATATTTATTCTCCTAAGGAAATATAAATTCACCATTTCATGCCATCCTAAAATCCTAGAGGTCCAATAATGAACCAGTAGAAACAAGACCATGTTCCCTCTAAGGCTAAGGATTGCACCAATTAGGAAAATTCCAAGAGCCTATAATGATGGTAAAATTAACCTAAAACCATGTGGACCTAGGTAAAAACCCTAAGGATGTAAGGAGATGAATAATAAGATGAGAATTACTGTGGTTATCTTGATTATTGAGAAAATAATAGAAT